>VKHH01007558.1:0-10129 GCA_015144975.1 Epipyxis sp. PR26KG | reverse complement strand
ATTATTATGCTGTGGTTGTGAAACTAGACATTTCAAACAAGCAATCCAACAAGGCCATATGCCAGTCTCAATAATAATAATAATAATAATAATAATAACAATAATAATAATATAATAATAATAATAATAATAATAATAATAATAATAAAAATAATAAAAATAATAAAAATAATAAAAATAATAAAAATAATAAAAATAATAATAGCAATAATAACAATAATAAAAATAATAACAATAATAACAATAATAACAATAATAATAATAATAATAATAATAATAATAATAGCAATAACAATAATAACAATACTAATAAAAATAATAATAATAATAAATAAATTTGATTTAAAAAAATTGTTTTTGTTGGCAAAATAAAATACTGTAAATAATATAAAATTATTAAGATTAATATTTAACATATTACTATTATTATGTTTGTATTATGTATCATGTAATATACCTCCCACTTTGTTTTCATCTGGTGTAACAAGAATTAAGAATTGAGGATCTTGTACAAATAGAATTCTTTCACGTGAAGTTGTGATGATAGGTGACATACTATTATTATTATTGGTCGAATTTGGCGACGATTTTGAAGAAAATGATTTACCTTTTGAACCTTTTCCATTCAGAGCTGCTGCTGATGATGATAGTGGAGATGAGAAACTTTGTTTACGCGAATTATTATTAGTATTCGATAAATATCCGAAACTTAGAAATGATGTTGAAGAAGAGAAAAGTGAAGGAGAATTATTTGATGGATTAGTGGATGAATTGATTGAATCATTTTCATTTGATAAGTTTTGATTGGGAATTATATAAGCATCTAGAAAACGCTTCCCTTTCATATCGAATGGTATTCCATCTAAAAATAAAAGCAATAAATATATAATTAATTTAACACGAGCCCTATAATATATTATATGATTTTTATTAGTGTTTCAAGCTGTCTACTGCTGGGGCCTGTGTCATGAAGAGTAATGTTGTATTTCTACAAGCCATGTCATAAAAAAGTTTTCCCAACGGCTAGAGTCTTTGTAGCATTTCTCTATTAATCGGATATAGTACACTAACACTATTTTCCGTCATAAGAATTAGCGACTAACATAGCATAGAGAGTAGCAGTTAACAACTCTAATTTATATTGAATATTAAATTTCAATGGAATCATTTCCCAATTCTATCGATAATATCATATTCAATGGCTATGATGATCATACTAGCAAGTCTAACAATATAATCAACAAATTCTAACAATTTTATGCTAACAAAGTAAATACTATCGGACTCGAGGGGCTCGCTCATTATTAATAAACTTTTTAAAGCATACTGGTCTAGAAAGCATGACGGATGTTTATGATCCACCATGGAACCTTAATTGTCAGAATTTGTGTGATGAATTTTTCTAGGATTGCTTATTTATGGTCATCAACCATGGTGGGCGGAGCAAAATATGATACATGGTCGTCATCCATCAAGGAATTAATCTTTGTATTGTATCACATATTTCTGTGATAGGAAAGTAGCCGGAAGTTCATTCCATGTTTACATATTTTCTACTTTACTATATGGATAGAAAATGTGCAAACATGAAATAAACTTGTGACTACTTTCGCAAGATAGAAATATGTTAATATATACAAAAATAACATACGTCATATTAAATTTATAATAATAGTTTTATTGTATTATTATCAATTTAACTTAGTGTATGTCATCTTTGTATTGTATCACATATTTCTGTGATAGGAAAGTAGCAAGAAATTCATTCCATGTTCACATATTTTCTACGTTACTATATGGATAGAAAATGTGCAAACATGGAATAAACTTATGACTACTTTCACAACACAGAAATATATTAATATATACAAAAATGAATAACTTAATGGATCAAAACCATACATCACGTAAAATATATATTAATAATAGTAATAGTTTTATTATATCATTATTATTATGTTATTATAAAATACATAATTCAAAAAATCATCATATATTGTGTCTTACTTTGACTAAGAGTCGCAGGGATGATGTTGCTTTCATATAAGCTTAAGAAGTCTTTGTCTTGAATACTTGAAAATAAGCTGCCTTCATCTGTTCATTAAACAATCATAATAAAATGATTATAATATAATTACAATTTCATTCATTCACTCTTCATTATTTAGATATAATATATAATAAAATAATGGATCATCTGGTTGATGATATGATATTACCTTTGGTTGAGGTACCATTAGCATGCTGTGGAATAACACTAAACGAATATATTCGTTTGTATAAAGACCTTATCACCAAAAATGCCTAATATAATAATAACAATAATAATATATACATCATTTTTATAAAGTAAGGAGCTTGATTTAAAGAAATTATTATTATTATTATTATTACAATGGAAAAGTAAAATTAAATATAATAAATATGATTATCCGTTTAAACTGTCAATTAATGTCATTCAATACCTGGATATCTTTCCGAATGATTTCGTTCTATATAAAGAATTGAAAAGAATTATATTATTATTATTAGAATTAATACTAATTATTATTATGTGTGAGACGGTACCTGACTGATTGGAATATCAAAATCAATGCCCATCCCCGTATCCAATCGATCAAACTGAGCATTAGGAAGTATAATAGAAGTGTCTCGATACATCTATTTTAACATAATAAAAATTAATATTATCATTATATTAATTTCTATAATACATAATATTATAAGAGAACGTAAATAAAATTATAATAGAAATAATCATAATTTGAAACAGAATAAAAAGTGATCATACTAATTATGAAAAGTTCGATTTGATCATAACCTTTTGCATGGTAGCTTTCCATTTAATACTTTCAACTCTTTTGAATTCTTCTTTTATTATATTTAAAATCACTTCAGAATAAGGTCCTATAAAAAATTAAAAATTATTTTAAAAAAATTAATAATATTCATAAAAGAAAAAATTGACATGATTATGGACATAGCTATTAAACCTTCTAGATGCTTTTGAACCATAGATGAAACAAGTCTTATCGCATCACGAACTTCACTTAAAATATAATCAAATAATTGAGAAATAATTGTAATATTATCAGTCATGTTTCCTAAAGTCCTTGCATCATTTTTCTCATCAATTTGAATTTCTTTTGGAATTATTTCTGTTTTATTATCAGCATTACTCATACTTAATACCATAGATGTATATGTACTCAAAGGAAAATGAAGAATTTCACCAATTGAATAAATAATATGTGCAGTAACCTACGAAGAATATTAACAAAAATGACGAAATGTTTTAGATGTAAGATGTAATATGCTTAGGGAGGAATATTTGCTCTTTTCTCATATCTCAAATTTGGAGCATTTGGAATTTTTATCAAATAAAAAGAGATAATTTGAGTAAGTTATGAAAGAAAAGGGGTTTTGTAAAGAAGCTATTGGAAAAGCCCTATTTTCTTTCATAAATTGCTCAAATTTATGTATCTTGTCTTCTGTGCTTGAATTGATTATAAAATACATGTGTTATATGATGATTTTGGGTTTAAAAATGTTCTAATATTATTTTACAATTGATTATTGGTCGCCGATCACAATTATATAAAAATAAAATATATATAAATATAAAAATAATTATATATTAAAGTACTGAAATATAAAAATTAAATTACCTGAATTGTAGTCAAGGAATAATCACAACAACCTTTTAAAATACAAAAATATGTTTCTAATAATAAAGGAAATTGACATTCTAGAAGTTCTTTTCCATAAGTTTGATCTAATTTATACATCACGCAGAATGACATCATATCTGGATCAAAATTAGTCGCAGCATGATAATATTGTTGTTCGCGTTGCTTTGCATTGACTGCAGCAAATATACGAGAATTACGATGTAATTTATTAGGTGATATAGCTCGATTGAAAATATAGCCTTGATTTGTTTTGCTATGAATCGAAATGGGACTATTATTATTAGTATTATTATTGTCATTATTTTTATCGTCATTTTCGATTTCAGATTCTTTGGAAATAAAATCGCTTATTAATTCTGTATTAATTTGATCTGATTTATTTTCATCATTAATTATTTCAGATTTAATATTTTCTTCAACAATATCATTATTATTGTTGATATTATTAAAATCGTTCCTGTTATCCTTATTATTATTATCATTTGTATCATTATTAAAATTGTTGATATCTTCAACAGCTCCACTTTTATTCTTCAAGGAATTATGAATCGCTTTATTCAATAGATTATTGATTCCTTCTAGTGAAGAATTACCTTGATGAGAAGTTAAAGAAAGTGAGTCTCCTAATGGCTCTGAAGAATTAACAACAACAGAATTAGGAAGAATAAGTGAAGATTGAAGTAAAGTTAACACATCAATTGGAGCCATTTCTTCAATATTAATTTCATCTACAAACTTTTGAATATCATTTTCCGCTTGTTCATTGTCAAGATTATTTGAATTATTATGTGATGTAATTGATTGTTGGCGAAGATTATCTGCTATTATTTGAAATAAATACATTGATAATAAAACATGTTTTTGATTATGATGTGCTAAGATAAGCTCATGAAGGGATAAACGAAATGGATTCGGTTCTAGAGGAATATTTTCATTGATTTTTTCATCCATGGCAAAATCATCATGAGGTGTGATTGTAAAAGTTTCTTCTACCGGAGCAGCATCACTTGCAGTTGCAACACTGACCTTAACATCTTCTGTTGATATTTCTGGTTCAGTTGCAATCTTAGGGTCTGATTTATTATTTGATTTCTGTGTGTCTAAGAAATCGGCTCTAAATTGGCGACTTAATGGATGGAATATTGAATTAAAAACAGCTCTTTGTAGTAAAGGATCACCCACAATTCGTAAAAGCTACACAATTATAATATTATATCAAATTAAAAAATCTATTATAATAAAATATGAATAATATTTTACCTGTAATATATACATTAATGATGTTGCTAACCAAGTGGAATTCTTCACATTATATTCTTTCGTTTGAGTAGATCCTTCTCCATGGATGGAGACATCTAACGGACTCAAGATATCCTCGGTAATAATAAGGGTAGTGACTATTATACATTATTAATTATTGTTAAATGAGAGGATTATATAAAATTAAAAACAATAATAAAACAATAATAAAACATACCAGAATCTCTATCTTCATCTGTTACAGACGAAAATGGCTTCAGTAATACAGGATAAATAAATTCTATCATAATAAAATTGATACAAGCCTTGCGCAGTTTCATGATATTTAAATCTAAAACATCTTGTAAATAATAAAACCAATCTTCTGTTGAAATCATAAGATCCTCTAAAGAATGCTCCAGCCTAGTATTATTTGTATCAGTCGAAATATTATATTCATGACAAATTTTAACTAATGTATGATATTGAGACTTCATTGTTTTGACAAACTGAGCAAAGAGTTTATTCATCACATCATCTTGTAATGAGTATTCACGAGCACGAAAGTCTTCTACACGATAAATATTTAATATTGTAGATTGAGCAGCAATTTTAACCATTTGTTCAGATAAATCCATTAATTCGATTGCACGAGTTAGAATTGGAAAAGAACCAGTTTCTTCAATAAAAAAGAATTGTACAGTTTGAATATTAAGCTTTAATGATACTGATTTAAGAAAAGATGCAAATTGATCGCAAAGTGCTTCATCGAATTTAAATTCATGTGGGAAGATTATTATTTCATTTATGTAATTGTTTGAGAGAAGATAATACAAGCTAGTATCATTTTTCACACAATTGATAAGAATAGAAAGGGTTTGAAGAATTTGGATATGTATGCAAGGAGGACAACCACCTGGAGAACCAGTTGTCCACATCAATTCTAAAAATAATGACAACATATTTTTTTCGCAAAAGAAATCAAATAACATTTCGCTTTTGTTGTCTCCATACACAACCATTTCTGCCAAATTTCGTAAAATTTCAACGATTGATTCTTGATATTCTATAATAGCTCCGGAGTTCTTAGAAGTAATATATTCAACTAATTGCGAATGCAATTTTCTAAGGTGAACCAATGAAAACCGAGAGTCATTCCCATTTGTACCATTCGCATTTGTATTGTTATTTTGAACCGTGGAGTCTATAACAGCTGACGAAGAGCCTAACAAACTTCTACCAAACATTTTATTTCAATATCAATTTCACTAATCAGAAAATTATTTTATTCATTATATGAATCCATGCAATATAAAAATAAATAGGATTTGTTATTTAATTTTGCTTTTGTTTTTTGATTGGTACTTGCTACAAAAAAATTATTTATTATAAAAATGCAATTATAAAAAGGAAAAATATTATTTATATGAAATGCAAATCCAGATAACTTTATCATCAACTAAAATCTAAAAATAATAGTATCAAAAAAATAATAAGTAAAATAAGCTTATATATAAAATAACCAGTAACTTTATTATTATATAAAAATATAAAAAGCAACCGCCCCCCAACAATACCACACCGGTACCCCACCAGCCACCAGCAGTACCCAGTTGTTCATTCATTCATTCGTTGTACTGTTGTACTGAATACTATATTGAAAAGGAGGATCAGTTGTATTTCTTTGAGCGCGTTCTCGATTTGAAATTGTTCCGCAAATTTAAAAGCAGACTATTTTATAGAGGAAAAAAGTAAACTCTTTTAATTAAAGATTTTATATGGATGGAACTTGAACATCTAACTACTTAACTACTAACTACTGTAAAATAAACGAAACTACGAAGTTGCGAAATATTTTTCTTTTAATTTGCTGTATAATATACAGTATTAATCAATAAAAGACAATGAGTGATGGTGCACAATCATGCCATCTTATTCTTGCTCATTATGCTGTTGAAATAGAAAATCTTGCATTAGAAATGGCTGGCTTGACACGTTCACAAGCATTTGAAATCGATAATCATAGTTTAGGGATGCTTATTGGTGAGTTTTATTCGTATCAACTCATAGAGTTGTTTTTCAAGAAAGTTTATTCGGATAAGGACCAAAGTTTAAGGTAGGACTTAAAATCGTGTTAAATTCGCAACAGCAGTTGTATAAATCACGTGTTGTCTATATTACTCAGAGATTTGTTCCCCTTAGAGATGGATGAGCATGTGCAAGATTTGGCCGATTATTCAATCCAAAGATTGGGTGGACCTTGTTTTTATAGTGATCGAAAAGGTTATCCTTTACTGATTCAGAAACATTCACATCTTCCAATCACTCCTGTTTTAGCAGAGAAATGGCTTTATCATATGAAGTGCGCATTGGAAGATATGGAAGCGTATATTGAACCAGAAGATGCAATTAGAATTTTAAATTTTTATCGATATACTGCTTATCATATTATTGCTGGACAAAAATGTATACAAGACGAAATTGCGAAAGGCTCAACTTATTCATGAGAATAATTTGATGATGATAAAACCGGACAAGAAAATCATAATATTTCTATTTTCTCACATCATCTGAATTGATCCAAAGAATCCATTATCATCAAGCTTAATACCATTAGTATTATATGCTACACTCGATTCTTTAATCGTCGAGAGGTTTGGAAACTCTATGAACAATAACAAATAATTGCGCTCAAACTTACTCATAAAATAGCAGCAAATATAGGAATATTTCATATTTATTGTTGGCTAATTTACTAATTAAAAAGTTTTGCGATTTATGTGATCATTTTTCACAATTGTGTTTACATATCACCACCAGATGTCATAGACATATGTTATGTTGGATATCTATGACATCCAACATTAATTATAAATTACCTGGGGGAGTATGCTAGGTACAGTATATATACTGTATACTACCAACAATAAATAGGTTGCACTTTCTTATATAAATTTAATAAAATAAATATAATATAATGATGAAGAATAAGAGTCTAGCATTCCCCCCCCCCTGGAGAGAGGGCGAAAAGTAGGGGGCTATTGTTCAAGTTGTTCATATTATTATTGTTACCAGGGTTAATTTAAAATAGTTCAAGGATGAAGCATCTTCAAACAATAAAATGCTGTTATTCATGAACTCATGTCGTCTGGCTTTAGTGAGTTTATGAGTTCATCACATAGTAAGTTTATGAGTTCATCACATACACTCTTTTTATTGGCTTAATTACATTATACGAAAATACTATTATTCTATATTCTATGAACACAAACAGTGGAACTTTGATAATTCTTATTATTATCATTGCTATGATTTCATTCATGTATCTGATTAACTACAATAAATCTGAACCATATTATAGTCCAAAAGAAGAGAAAATTATCAAAGGAAATATTAAACCCTCCCATGACTCCCATGTAGCAAATCAATCAGCAATCAACTGGTCCAAGCGTTGGACAATTGATAGTGATAGTGATAGTGATGTTCATTTCAAGCAAGAAACAAATAAAAGTTCAAAAAATTATATTAGAAAAATTCACACTGTAACCTATGCTTCTCATGGTGGTCGAGACGATCGCTTCTGCAGAGCTATAGAATCGTCTATTAGAAATAATTATGATATTGTAATATTGGGTTGGGGTGTTCCGTGGAAAGGACTTTCTCAGAAATTGGAAGCTGCATATAATTATGCCTCATCTATTCCTGCAGATGATATAATATTATTTACTGATGCATTTGACGTATTATTTGCAAAGAATGCCAGTGAGATTCATTTTGATGATAATAATGGAAAATATGATATTTTGTTCTCAGCAGAATGTGGATGCTGGCCTCATATTATTGAAAATAATGGATTTGCTTGTTTTAATTCTTATCCAAAGTCTCCTACACCTTATCGATACTTAAACAGTGGCACATGGATTGGTAAAGCAAAACAGTCAGCAATAATGTTACAGAAAGTAATGAATGAAGCTGGGAAAGATTTTCAAAATGCAAATGATCAAAAGCTAGTAGCTGATATGTTTATTTCTAATCGCTATGGAATTGCATTGGATTATTATAATTCCATCTTTCAAGCGATGCATATGACCTTAGATGCTCCATTACCAAGGTGTAACCCAAAAGAAGACTTAGAATTAATAAAATCTAATGCTATTCTTGAAAATGGACAACACGCTGTAGAATATTATAATAAAAGGACAAAATCAACACCAGCAGTATTTCATTTTAATGGTGGTGGGAAAAGATATCATTTAGAAATGGAAAATATGATGTGGTATAAAAAATCTGAGTTCAATACACCATCATATATTTCTTGGTTAAAGAATTATATGTTGAATGTTCCTTCTCAGAAATCTGGCAAAATGAAATTTGATGATCTTTGTAAAAATTATGTTAAATGATCCACACCTTCGCCTCCACCTTAGGGTATTATTTTAATCAATTTCAAAGATGATCCAGTTGCACATATGCATTATAAAATATTTTCTTTCATATTTATATTTTAGATATGAATTCTTTAAACAGAGTTCGAAAGTTAATGCGTGTGGCTTCTTTAATAATCCAGATTATTATTAAATTTCGAAATGGGGAACACAATGTCGGGCCGTACATAAGATGATTCAAGATATAACTTTTGCCATTCAAATGTTATTACGAAAAAGTGAATTTCATAAAAAATAATTTTGGATATATGTTGTGTTGTATCGATTAGAAAATGTCAGTTGTTAATCATATAAGTAAATTTATGTGATTCCTATTTCTCTCCTTATAATGGATAAATTACCATTCCACAAGATAAATACAAGGATACAAGGTGGCTTTTGTTATTAAAAGTGGTGGTTTTGCAAGCGTGAACGTAGTCGACCTATGAAAGTCTTGATTAATGGATGAATAACGTTTCATTAGAAAACGAATGAATGAATTAATAAATAAATGAGCAAATCATTTCAATTAAACTTAACATGAGGAACAAGCTATAGAACATAACAGAGAGCCCTCCTCTTAAAATCAGATTCATCCACTCTTTTATATTATGAATCATTCGTTCATTTATTCATTCATTCCTTTATTAACGTAATAAATGTTAGGAAGTGATCAGCTCTAAAGTGATAATTTAAGAAAAAATATCACTATCATCCGTTTATTTCGCACAACGTTACAAAATTCATTATCACTTTCTACCATTATCATTTTAA
>VKHH01007557.1:0-10138 GCA_015144975.1 Epipyxis sp. PR26KG | reverse complement strand
ATTGAAAATAGATAATAAATTAAAACAAATTGTAAATAATCATAAAACAAATATGTTATTACTTGGATACAAAAAAAAGAAGAATTAAGTCCAAAACAAAAATATAAAAAATACAGAGAGGAACACATAGATCAAGTTAAAATAAATCAAAAAAAATATAGAGAAAATCACAAAGAACAAATAAAATTACATAATTATCAACAATTTTTATGTGAATGTGGATCAATGTATACGCAATGTCATAAAAAACGTCACTATAGAACATTAAAACATTTAGTATACGTTTTTGACTTATAATTATAAATCATATAAATTTTACAACATTTATTATTGTATGACAGAAGAAGAAATAGAAAAAAATAAAATTGACTTTTTATGAAAAACTGTAATATTTGTGGACTTAGTAATATTTGTGGACTACTGATTATATTCATAAAGAATTTTCTAAACTTGGAACTATTTTTAAAACAATGGGAACAGAAGTTTATCACTCAAATAAATTTAACAACTATGTTTTAGTTTTATATCTTTCAGGTGTATATTATGACGATTTTAAACAACATTTAAAAAATTTGGCATGGAAAGAAACACCTAGAATAGCAAAATATAGAGAATATAATTTTGTTAAAGTTATGCCAAACATATAATTTTTACAACAATAAATTAATTATTATTTTCATGTATAATAATTATATAATGAGCGCAATTCAAAATTATAATCGTCAAATAGCAAACAGATTATTAAAAAGTCAACTTGATGAAATTCATAGAGAAAATATCATTTGTGGGGGCGGAAGTTATAGAAGTGATAGCAATCCTATTCCAATTACAAATAATCATGAACCAAGTTTTGAAACCCCATTATGTGCACTTACACATCAAAGTGCGTGGTGGAAAATTAAAAATACCAAAATTTTTAAGAACATTGGGACATGAAGCAACTGAAATAGGAGCACCAATTGTGAGAAGAGGAGCGACAAAGCTAGCAAATGCATTGGTTGACAAAGGTGTAAATTATTTAATAAATGGTCCATCCATGGCAGCTGCAGGAATGAAAAAACGAGGACGACCAAGAAAAAAGAAATCATCGTCATTTGAACATGAAGAAGATTGTGAACATTATAAAGGTCCAAAAGGGGGTAAATTTAATTTTGTCAAAACAATGAATAAAATTGCAAAAAATCCAATTGTAAGAAAAATTGGAGATAAGGCGTTAGATACAGCAATCAATTACGGTCCACAATTAGCAATGATGGCAATGGGTGCAGGTGTAAAAACGAAACGACAACCAAGTAATAGAAATTTATTGATTAAAAAAATTATGCAAAAAGAACATTGTTCATTAGCCGAAGCATCAAAATATATAAAATCACATAACCTCAAATATTAAATTAATTTATTGTATCAATATATTATATATATTTATAATATACAACACCAAATGTCAAAAAAGATTATTGATTATTCAAGTGATTCTATTTTTAAGCAAGTAAAAGAGTGGCAAAAACAGCATTAAGAAATATTCAGCCACCACCAATGCCAATAACAGAAATGCCAACCGTTATAAATACATTAACCCAACAACCTATTAATGGAATGGTAAAAATGACATTAGCCATATCAGATGTAAAAGCATCACAAAGTTCCATGGTAGCAACTACAAAAGAATACACAGAATTGTTAAAATATTTTTCATATTTAAATCATCATTTAGATGTGGCTCTTCAAGTACAACAATCAAGAAATGATGATAATTATGAATATCCTAAAATTACAATGAAAAATAAAATCAATCATAATGAAGAATATAATAAAAATTTTAACAAAACAGAAAAACGCGACTATTTGAATGAATTGAAACCTGAAATAGAAAGAAAATTATTGAATGAAGTGGTAAAAATGCATGGAAATTCATTAGAAGAACATGATAGAAATTTACATTTAAAAGCATTTGTAAACAAAATTGTTCCAAAATATCTTATGACTGATACAGAAAAACAACAGTTGATTAATGCTGCAATGGTTCATCACGGGGCAGGATTAAGAGGTGGAATGGATCCAGTGAATGATTTTCACACAGATCTTATTCGTGCTCAAAAAGAATATGATGAAAGATCAAGAAGAGGTTTTAATCCTAGTCCACAACAACAAAATAATTTAAATAATAATTTAAGATATGAAGATTTTACAGTTCAACAATTACGGGCATTTATTCACGAAAGACGTATATTAAGCGCAAGAACTGGGAGAGAAGTTTTGACAAGCCAAGCTTTGAAGCAAGATTTAATTGATCACCTACAGAATTATAGAAGTGTTCTTGATATATTCAATGAAGATCATCCAGAGTTTGCGAATTATGAATCGTTCATGAATTTTGTTGATGCCGATAATACACCACCACATACATCTCGTACCCCGTCTGTTCGTTCTAGAGCCCCTTCATCAGCATATGCACCATCTTTAGGGTTTAGAGATCCATTTTTTGATGATGATTATAATGATTTTGACGACGATGATGAATCATCAGTGTATTCAGCTCATACAGCAAAAACAACGCCTTCATCAATAAATACATCTTCATTACCATCAACAACTATATCTTCTATATCTTCATCAAGGAAGCCACCGATCTCATCTGTTGGTGATCCTTACAATAGTGGTGATGATGATGAAGGTGACCTTATTAGACATGAAGCGACGTTAGGAATAAATTTAAAAGATATTGAAATTGCAACCGCCACAAATGTATTATTATGTTTTAAAGGTTCAATTGCACCGATATTTAACACTTTAAATAGAAGACAAGTTGAAAAGATTAACGAAGAAAATGAATCAGTGAAAGTTAAATTCAAAGAACTTTTATCTGATGAATTTGTCACAATGTATCACAAATTACAAGTAAAAAGTCTTACAAAATCATCCAGTGATTTATATACACTAATCAATAACGCTGTAAATTCATACGTTCAACCAAGAGATAATGGTGGTGGTTTGTTTGACAAAACAAATAGAAAACCTATTATCATGCACAGATACTATTTATAATTATTAATTTATTGTATATTTAATATAAATGACAAAATTAGAAAATCAATCATTAAATAATTTCCCTGAAACATTACAAGAATATTTTCATAAAATGAGTATTGTTGGTTCAGAATTTAATATTATTGGTTCATCATCATACAAAAATTATTTATATAATAATGACTTTGATTTAAATGAATATTATAAATCAAAAGAAACTTCAACAGTATTAAATAAATTATATGAAAACTTTTTAAACAAATTTATTGAAGCTGAAAAAGATCCTAATCAATTTATTTGTGATTTTAAATGTGGAGAATATAAAAATGAACCAATACGTTGGAATTTACAAACAATGAAAAAAGGATATCAAATAATTGATAAACATAAATTTACGTTTCAAGATTATTGTTTATTAATGAAATCAACTATGAAATTAGATGAAGCGATTTATAACGGAAAAACTTTTTATGATATTATAAATAATTATTTTATTACTCTTGGGAAAAAATCAAATTATGATACAAATGATACAAAAAATTCAAATATACTTGATAATTTAAAAAGTGATTATATTGAGTTAGTCAAAGAACATAAATATTTTAAAGCACTGAAACGTCAAAGTTCGATTTATCAATTGAAACATAAAAATCAAATGTCTAAACAATTATTACATTTATTTAATTCTGATGATGGAATGTTATACAAAGTGATTAATGATTTAAATTTAGTTGTTTTATTATTGGAGTTAAAAAAAGGTAAAAAACCAACAATGAAAATGATTGTGAATAACTTACAGAATATAAAATATTTTGCATCTAAAATAACTAAATTTAAAATAGATTTTATTACAAATGCTATTGATAAAATCTGTAATATAAAAAATATAAAATCCATAATTCATTTATTAGAAATTCTTTCTGAAAAACTATCTAAAATATTAAATAAGGATATTAAAAAGTTATTATAATTTATGTAACTTTATTCAACTTTATTTTTTTGTATTGTAATATTATTACAGATTATTTTCATGTCATCAACATATGAAACTTTAAAAGATGAAATTATTGATTGCGTGTATTGTCATTCACAAGTAAATTTATATTATATAAATGCTCATTTGAAAACATCAAAACGATGTAATAAATTAAAAGAAATGTATTTATTGGCAAATACAAAAGTAAATGAAAATGATTTTCCCTTGTATATCAATCAATTAAAAAAAGAAATAAAATATAATAATTGTGAAAGTGATATATTTGAAAATAATATTAAATAAAAATAATTGTATATTATATTAACGTATAAATGATGGATCCGACATTAGTGATATTATTAATCACTACCATAATAACAAGTGTATGTGGCAATATTTTACAATATTCCTATAAATCAAAATGTACAAAAATATCAGTTTGTTGTGGTGCTCTTGAAATTAATCGTGATATACAAAAAGAAGAAGAAATTGAAATGGGCATAACGGATATTTATGATAGAAGATCAAAAAAAATAAACACTTACCAAAACATTATGAACAAACTATTTATGAAGCAAATCCACAAAAACCAACAACAACTGTTTAAAAATAAAATACCACCCATTTTTGATTTTATGAGATTTTTCATAAGCAAATATTTCATCACTTAATAATTTCATTGATTTCTTTTTTCCTTCAGAAGTCAGTTTTATTTTATATTTTTTGGCATAAGTAGAATAAGTTTGATAACTAATTGCTTTTCCTTCAACATGTTTTTCATCGCAACAACAACCAGCCTCTAAACCCTCTCCAATTTGTTCATTTTCATCTAATCTATCTAGTATGTCATATGAATGTTCTTTTAATGGATCGTAAAATTGAGCAGGAATTATTTTGCTTGTTTTTCTTCTGGCAAAAAAAAAGAAATTGGATCTGTGGATGATTTTATGTGATATTTTTTTGCTTCATTCACGTTTTACTTTTTTAAAACTGTCTGGAATATTGACCGCTCCGTTCACTGTTATTAATTCATTGTTATCGTTATCATTATTTGCATGATCCGCTAATGCAGCATGACCAAGTGAATGTCCAAGAACAGAAACAGTTTTCGCATCATTGTATTTTTCTTGTGCTAAATTTTGTTGTTGTTTTGCATGTTTAAAACGTTTTCCACTTTTATCACCAAATGCATAGTGTAAATCAGTCAATCAATCCGCCATATTTGCAGTTCCACGATGAACAGTAACTAAATGTTGTTTTTCGGGATGATAATAAGCTTTAAAACGTGATCCAGATAATTCGTGATCAACTTTATAATCATCATTATCACTTAATTCTTTTTCATAACTTTTTTGTAAGAATTTTTTTGTATCTTTCACGGATAATTTACCACCAAAAAAAGAGTATTTAATGTGCTTTGACATATATTAATTTATATAATACGTATTCAAAAAATAATTATATAAGTTGGTATAATATATTTCTTTTCTTCTATGTAACTTGCCACTATTCTATGAGCTCCATCAAGTAAAAAATATTTGTTATTTTTATTTAAAATCCAAATTGGTTGAATATCTATTTCACTTCTAATTAGTTTTTGATGATATTTTACACTACTAATATCTTGGTTTCCTCTTGGTCTATCTCGTAAAGGATATGATTTTATTGCAGAGTTTTGTAATCTTTCTGGATTGAAGTTATTTAGATTTTTACATTTTGATAATGGAAAAATATTAAGTTAGAATTGAATACGTGTTTCATAGTTGCTTCTTCTTTTGATTTGAATAATTTAAGTGAAACAGATGTTTCTATAGAGTCGTGTAAAACTTGAATATAATCCATTTTATATAATATATATTATAATAGAATGCAGCATAAAATATCAGCTAAATTTAATGAAGTGTATGATTATTCTAATCCATTGACAGTAAAAGACAAAGCAAAAAAATTGTTACATAATAATACATTAACAATTAGTACAAGAAAAAACAAAAAATATATGATTTTTGATTCTGACACAAAAAATTGGGTTCATTTTGGAGAACTTCCATATCAAGATTATACAAAACATCAAGATGAAAAACGTCGTGAATTATTTAGAAAACGTAATAGTAGATGGAAAAATGCGAAACCTTACTCAGCTGCTTGGCTTAGTTATAATTTATTATGGTAGGTAATTTTTATACAATTTCAATAACGTTTTTAAGGTTATTGACCAACCATAAATATCATTTATAATAAATAATATTTTATTAAAATATTATTAAATAATAATTTTTTTATTTTATAATAAATAATAATAATCATTTATTATATTATATTTATCTATAATAATTATATATAAAATGAGTAAAACAATTTATTGTGGATGTAAAGAAAAACCACCAAAAAACAGTGTTTTAGGATCCATGAAAGAATGTACTGAAAAAGGACAAATTCGTCGTTATGGTGTTAAAAAAATTGACCGATTGTTAATTGATTCTATGGAAAATGCTAAGAAAAAAACAATCACTGTAAAAAAAGAAAAAGAATTACTTTTAGATAAAATTGTGAAAGTTACAACAAAATTAAAGAAACTTCAAAATAATATTAAATCACTTAAAACAAAATCTGAAGTAATGGAAACAAAAACGGAAATGGATGAATTAGAAAAAGAAAGAAAATCCCTTTTAAAAAAATATGAAAAAGAATATTCACCAAAAAAAGAAAAAATTAAAAAAAAAGTTTCATCTCCAGAATATGGCTTTAATTCTTCTAAACATGCTAAATTAGATTCTCCAAAAAAAGTTGTCAATACATTCCATTCAAGTTTTGATTCTTCTAAACCGCCAGCTGTATGGAAACCAAATAAAAAGAAATAATATTAAATATATTTATAAACATCATAATGTTCACGATAATGTTTACGATGAATATAATTATCATGTTCTTCATTTGTCATTTGATCAAATAATGGATGTTTATATAACGGCCCATCAAAATCTTCATATAATTGAAACAATGTTTCTCTACGTTTCTTTTTTCTTTTTTCTAAATCTTCCTGTATTTCTAATAAATCATCAATTCTCATCGTTGTTTTTTCTTTTTCTGTTTCAATTTCAGTTTTATTAAAAAATGTATCAAATGAATATGTTTTTGTATTTTTTGTTTTATATTCATTGTAACATTCAATTATATCATTTTCATTTAATTTTACAAATTGTTTATTAAAATCATTCATCATTAATTGTGGTTTTTTATAATCATCATCAGTTTCATTTAAATCGTAATTTTCAATTGCAATTTCTATTTTTGGATTTATTAAAATATATTTTGGTACTGTAACTTTTTGTTCTAAATATGTTAATGTTAAAATTTCATGTAAATGTGTAATATTTGTAATATACCATTTTCTATAATTATCATAATCAAACTTACATCCAAATTGTTTTCCTTTTGTTCGCCATGTATATGGTAAATCAATGTAAAGTTTTCCATTTTCAAAGTTGTTGAGTTTCAGTAGTGACATTTTGTTTAATTTATAATGTGTATTATAATTAATTCATTAAATGATTTAAATTAATTATATGTAAAAAAAGTATTTAAAAAATATTTAATTGATAGTAATATCATTTGATTTGGTTGACATTCCGCTTGCATTTTGACTATATACAACAATTTTGAATTTATCGGATGGTAACAAATTTGCCTGTAGTGTTGTATATTTATTTATAATAAACGAATAATCATAATAATTACTATTTACTAATGTAGCATCCGTTAGTTTCAAATCAATCATTTTTAATACATTAATAGTTTCATCATATAAAACAATATAAAATTTAGAAGTTGGTGTAAAAACAGGTGATGCAGTCCATGATAACGTCAAATTACCATTTGATACATAACTTGTTAAATTACTAATTGCAGTTGGAACATCAGCAGGTCGAGCCGAAAAATTATATTTTTGATAATTGACATCTAATCCATTATCTGCATATAATTCAAAATCATACGTTATTGAGTTTGACAATCCAGTTACATTATAAAAATGTGCAGTAATTCCGCTAAATGTTGTGTTATTTGTTAAATTTTTAATAGTGTATGTATAACTTGTAGATCCATTTGTGTCAAGTGGAGGTTGCCATTCAACATTTATTTTACCATCATATGATTCAACAACCACATTAGTAACAGTCGAAGGAGAAGCATGAGAAATAATTGAATTTGATTGGAAAAAAGTTGCACTTTCTCCATCTCTGTTTACACTATAAACTTTCACGAAATATTCTTCGTTATTCAAATAATCATAAAATTTTGCTTCAAATGATGTTTGCCCAATCACATCAATAACTTGTTCTTCTTCAAACACAGGAGCACTCACAAGGCTTGTTTTATATTTTTGCACTTTAAATGAAGTAATTTCAGATCCACCATTTACCAAAGTGTCTAATGGATTTTGAGTAAATGTTAAGTCCAAATAAAATGGTGATGTAGTGTAGTGAAAATCTAAAACGGCATTATCTGGAGGATTTGGGATTTTTGAAGCATATTCACTGAATGGATCACTTGCTCCGGATTCACCATTTGCATTGACAGCAGCAATTTTATAGTGATAAGTGATGCCATTTGTTAATCCAATATCAACAAGTTCAAACGTTGTTGCTGGTAATATTGCCAATAATTGACCGTATATTAGTCCATCATCCGATTTGAATATTCGGTATTCATAAATATCTGATCCATTTGCATTTGGTGCAATCCAATTCATAGAAATAAATCCATCACCATGACTAACATAGCTAAATTGTGGAGCATCTGGAGTGGTTGATGGAATAGCTTGAATATCCACACCTTGGCCGATATATAATGAATTCATAGCATAAACATTAAAATCATATTGAATACCATCAGTTAAACCATGAATAGTGTAATTTACGGTTGGATTTGTATTTTGTATAAATATTGTGTCTAAATCATTATTCACTGTATCAAGATAAGAAACAAAATATCCCAATAATGGACAAGTATTGTCAATTGTATATGAAAATGATAGTGAAATAGTGCCTGATTCATGATCTCCGTTTTCATTTAAATTTGATGCTGTAAGATTACTAATAACATGCGGCAATGAATCAACTGTGATGGTTGAAATTGCACTAAATGGAGATGAACCGATTGAGTTGACCGAGTTTACTTTAAAATAAAACCAACCCGTCGAAGTTGTTCTATTTGCGTAAGGAATAGTTAATTGAGCGTCCATTATCGTTTCATTGATAAATGTGGTATTTACGATTGAAACGCCACTTGAAAACGTTGGATCCAATGAGTAATAGATATTATATGATTGAATAGCAGAACCATCTTCTAAAGTAGATGCAGACCAGCTTAAATCGACTGAATCAGACACAGTTTCATCATAATTAACAAGTAATTGTGTTGGTGCACTTGGCACACTTCTTGGAGTTGCATCAATGGATGATTTGGATGATTCACCAACAATGGCAACGGCTGATACTTTGAAATTATATAACGTACCATAAGTTAGATTGACGATCGTTTTTGATAAATCTGAGGTAGTTGAATGTAATACATCATTGATATATACATTATAATTTAATATTGGATAAAAGCAACTTGATGCTGTCCATGATAGCACTGCGGTATCTTCAAGATCAGTTCCGGAGGATGAAACGGCAACAGATAAATTTGGTTGTGTTGGCAAATCGGATGGCATTGCTTCCACTTTTTCAGATTCTAAAAGTTCTGTTCCAGATGAATATGATGATAAATAGACGCAAGCGTAAAAATAATAAGTTGTTCCATTGATCAAATTTGAAATTGTAATATTGCTTGGAGATAAGGAACTTTTTGATTTGACCACTTTTGAACCTTGTTGATAATAAAATATCAAATATTCAGATGGGCTTGATCCGGTATAATCTATATCACATATCACAGATTGATTTTTAGGCGTAACATGTAAGGCTAATGACGGAGACATTGTTTTGTATATAATAATATTATAATATATATTTTATTTTTGACAAATTATTATATATCAAATATGTTAAGTTTTAAAAATGTGGAAAATAAGAAACCCATTTTATTTGTAAAAAGTAAAGATAATAAAAAAGTTGGAGAAGTATTTCTACT
>VKHH01007556.1:0-10139 GCA_015144975.1 Epipyxis sp. PR26KG | reverse complement strand
ACTTGGACTGTTGATGGGTTGGTTAAAGAGTTTCATAGGATTGAACGAATCCAAATGGAGCGAATTCAACTAGTTTAGGATCGAAAGTTGGAGAATGTACAGCATGGAGTAGTTTATGATGAGAGAACTATTGTCGTTAGTAGAGTTGGATATAGGCTTCAAGATGCGATCATCAGAGGAATTATTAGAAGAGACGAAGTTGTGCAGCAAATAAAAAATGCAGTAAATCAGTTGCATGAAGTAGACCTTGCTCACTGTGATATATGTGTCAGAAATGTTTTCGTGGACATGGATGAGCCACACTTCGCTTTCCTTGACGATCTTGAGTACTTAACCGCTCTGAATGACCCTCCTCCAAATGTTAATAACTGCCCAAATCCGCCTCCGACACGTGCTGAGGAGTTAGATATCTATCAGATGACTCTGTTTGAAAGCGAATTAATTAGAATGTAGCTGAACTCATTATTTTTACCTTAAACAACTTGCAAAATGTACTAAAGTTACTTATTTACTACATACCTGTTTATTTGTAACAAAAATAATTAAAGCGGAGATATTAAACAATTTCTACATATTTTTACTACAACATATCAACCAATAATAAATTAAACGCTGACATCTTCTCTATCTTAATAATATACCCAATAGTCATTTCTACTTGCTAAATTTTGAGTATACGGTATAGTGGTAGGTATCATAGTGACTTGAATTTTATTTACGAAACAATAATGACCAACATACACAAGTAAAAAAAAAAGAGAGACAAAACCGGGAGAAAGTAAGTAAGGAGTATAAAGAGTAAATGATACCAAGACGGCTATCAAACAGCTATCTCAATCAGTCCGGAGTTTTTTAATTAAAATTTATATTGTCCCACGTCTAGCATTTCTATAAAAAATAAAAATATTTCATTTTCCCCTTGCTAGTACTGGTTTTATGGATAACTTAAGATTAAATATCCTTAGAATAATAGAATAATAGAATTTTTTAAAAATAGAATATAGTATATAATATATGTATTAGTTTGATACCAATATAATTGATTAATATAAATGTTGGAATTGTTATTTTATTTTTTTTGTTCTCCATAATTAGCTATTTACATATGAGTTGAATCAATTGAGTTATATATATAGTAATCTTCAATTGGCTTGGAAAGGCTTGGAAAGGAAAAATAGATTGTATAGTTATATTTATTAAAAGGGGTTCAAATTTAAGGGTCATTATAAACGGAATTAATTAATCACACTTATCGTCCATTGATTCATCAACAGGGCTTTCATTCAAAAAGTGCATTAATTATGATTTCTTACGCATCGACATTAGGTTGTAACGTTACCAATAAAAGTGATAAAAAGTTAACTATATTTAAAAGTATACCCTGTAGCTCGGAGCTGACGAAATTCAATATTCATTATATTCAAAAGCTCAATGTTGTTGTATAAGTTTGATTTTTGGCAACCTTAATAATATATAAAAGTTATTTGCAATTAAAAGTTTCAGAAACCATCGCACCATCGCATAGCAGCACACTGCAGTTGCGTTTGCAGATTAAAAGGTAAAGTACAATTCTTAGTTGATGAGATATGTGATTGCAATTAAATTTTGATTATATGATTACAACTTACAACTACAGTATTTGAACTATTCTCGCTTATTCAGTCATCAATTTTTTTATTTATACCTAATTGTAATTTATGTTACATAGCATTTAATCATACACCATTCGATTGTACAAATCAACAACAACATATGATATGTTGATTTTCACTTTTTTGAAAATACGCTTTGAATTATATTCATAAATTTAGTGAACATCTATCTGTACATCACATAGGTTTTAAGTGGGATTTTGTTAATTTTGTAGCGAAATTAGATTATGATAGCATCAGAGAATGATTCGCTTTTAAAGCCAAAAAAGGAATTTAATCATTCGAATCAATGGTTTCCGATGAGTGTTGAACAATTACTACAGCATCTTTGGGTTGTTCCTATTGTTCTTTTGATAATCACAATCACTATTTTATATATTCCTACTTATGATCCATTAATTCCGAATTATCAATACATTAAATTACCAAATGCGGCTCGAATAAATTTCGGATCTCTTCGATATGAAAAATTCGTCCGAATTGACAATACACAACTTGGCCAAAACAATCTTATTCTGTCAGAGAGTATACCTTGGAAGCATGGTGCGACTTTTGAAGTGTTTCGATCAGGTTTATTGTTTTATTTTATTAATGTTAATTTCCGAAGGTTTAAAAAGATGTTCAATCATTAGGTCATGAAGTTTGCTTCAAACTTAAAACAATGTCTGATCGATGGTTGAAGCTAGATTATGATAGTGGTGAGTTGAAAGCGAGTGGTATGCTTCGCTTAGAAGGCACTTATTTTGCAGCTGTTGCAGTAAATGTGTCCACAGTACCCGATATTCAAGACAAATATTTCAATATTACCAACCGAGAGGAAATTCAACATTTTAAATTAAAAGTTTGTAAGCAAAACTTGTGGTTTGAAGTAAGGCAAGGGAGTGCTTGGTCACCAGACGATGTGGTGTTGCTTCATGGGAAAGGAGTAACGAACATATCTCCGCCAAAGTCAAGTAGAAGCGATAATTTAACGATCGCTTTGACTCTTCATTCGATGAACAGTAGTGCGGGTCGAGTGAGCAGCTCTTGGTTTTATCCAACTTCATTTTTGATCAATCCATTATTAAATTTTGTAAATGTTAAATTATTGCGTTTAAATGTGAATGGGAATTCTGGCAATCCCGACGAAAATTCTCCTTCGCCTCTTCCATCGACTTCACATGAAGAATATCTGAGTCGAAGTAGCAGTATGATAATAAGCTATATGCATGTCAAGCCAGTGAGAGGAGTTAATTTGGGAGGATGGTTTATTCCTGAGGTAATGATCTAATACACAGCATTATTAAAATGGATGTTATTAACATATTTTTAATGAGTCTCGATTTCATAACCTGGATTGCTATATAATTTTATTTTTATGATAATGTTTAATAATCAGGTATGGATGGTACCTAGCTTCTTCGCTGGTACTGGTTTGGGTTGGTCTGGGTCGTTATGCCGAATGGCTAACTACAGTCGACCGCTCACTGAAGAGCGCATACAACACATGCTTAAAACGTGGATAACTGAAGCTGACTTTGCAGAGATCTCTTCCATTGGATTCGATAGTGTTAGACTTCCAATAGGCTACTGGAATATAATAGAAGATCCGTATCACATATTTGCTCCAGCCAACCTTTCAGATAGCTTATATTACATCGACTGGGCTTTTGACATGGCTGATAAGTATAATTTAACGATCTTGCTCGACTTGCATGGTGCTCCAGGCAGCCAAAATGGAATTGATCACAGCGGATGTTCCATGCCTCCCACTTGGATCAAACCTCAGAATATTCAATTAACTTTGCAAGCTGTGGAAGCGATGGCGGAAAGATATTCAAACAGGACCAGTTTGTTAGGAATTGAAATGATCAACGAGCCCTCAGATTATTATAGTGAAAGAAATCATACCGCATTAGTTTTGTTTTACCAGGCTGCTTATAAAGTAGTTCGTAAATACAGTCCGAATTGTTTGGTGGTATTCAACGAACTGTATGAGAAGTGTTACAGCTATTGGAAGAATGTTTTGAAAGAACCTGAATATTATAATGTGGTAGTTGATTGGCACTTGTATGACTGGCAATTGCCATTTACAAGAGAGAGCGTTTCGCGCCATATTGGGGATGCGAAGGGTTGGAGAAATTTGATCGATACCTTTACAGCTCAACATCCTGTGATAGTTGGTGAGTGGTGTATGAGTACGGGGACATACGTTCAGGCAGGACAGCCGTTTGTCGACAGTTGCGTTGGTTCATTCGAGCGTTCTTTTGGATGGTATTTATGGAATTGGAAAATCGAACGGGATGTACATTTCGATGAATGGGATGTTCAATTACAATACGAAAAGCCAAATGGACTTAGGCCACTCAGAAAATAAAATTACTTGAAAATAATGATAAATTCAAAAATATATTCCATTATCTAACATAATATGCTAATGCTAATACCATCCATGACCCAAGCAGCCCAAGCAATGTGTTTAAACAATGTATGGAATAATGTTTTGGACTCATTTCCAAAACCCAATCGAATCAACAGATTTGTTTAAAGGCGATTAATTGTCTTATTTTTGTAAGTGCATAAGGTAGAATTAAGATTATAATTTTGAAACTAACGATTTTGAGATGTGGCTTATATGATTGTTTAAAATTGATTTTATTGATTAAATGAATTAATTAATCTGGCTTTTCTGTGATTAATTTGATAACTCCTTAAGTGATGCTGTAGCTCATGGCGATATTTGGTTAACTTAATTATTATTTGGATGGTATTTTTATTCCAGAATTAAGCCATGATCGATTAGCGTTAAATAACTTCTCATCAATTTAGTCATCACTGTTTTCCCACAAATCCTTAAACTGAATATTCATAAGAACCAGATACGAATAGTGTAGAATAATATGATGTAAATACCTTATTTTTGTTGAAACAAGCCAAAGCAAAGGAGGGTAAACGACGCCCTTTGCCATAATTTGATTGTCGATCATCGATTCTGCCAAAGGAATATCGACAGCCCAAGCCAGATTCATTCATTCATCCAAACTTTTCGCATAAGTTACCGATATTCGTTAAGTTATTGTGTTTTAAATCTTGTTTTTTCTCTAAAATTTGAGGGTGATTGGATTTGGTCTTATAATTTAGTACAGTTGATTTTGTATGAATGAAAATGACCGCTACTCGGAACTCGGAACACTAAATCCACCACCCTGCAAAAAATCCTTCGATTAATATAAACATAAAAATTGCTTGATAAGGTTGTCTAATGATAATTTCAGTTTCAATGGATCTCCATACACAATTTAGTTTTCCAGTTCCCTAGAATAAATAAAAATATTAACGGATATTTTCATTCATCTATTCAAACTTTTACATCATGCATATTTCGGTATTGTTCCATTCTCTGTTGTTATTAGTGGTGTATTGAGTATTTGATGATTCAGTATCTCTCAACACTGAAATGATATAAAAAATTACCTCGCTAGTATCAGCAATTCCATAAAATAGCAATAAAACAAACGAAAAAGTTAAAGTAATTAACGTTCATTTATCTTGTATCTTGTACATACTTTCATCTTACATCCAATTAAGAAACTGTAACATGAGGTCAATTTGTTCAACATTTCACTCTTGCAGGTATTATGATCTTGGTCCATCATGATATTGCGAATAAATTAGTTAAATATGATCAATAAACGGAAAACATCTGGTGGTGGGCTTTTAGTAAGCATTTCAACCTTTCTAATAGCGATACTAGTTATTTTTATATTTACTGCTTATCACAGCCATAATCAATTAGATTCTCTCGAAAACTCTGCAAAAGTTTTTGTTTCAAACAGCTTACGACGAATTAATTTTACTAGTATTAATAATAATAATCATAATAATAATAACCAAATCAGCAACAACAAAATAATTAGTAATAATTTACATAATAATAACGAAAACGACCAATTCATTACATGTCCTCCAAAGAATGTATATCCTACATCTAACCCCACAGAACGAATCAATCATAACATAATCAATTTAGGAAATAGAATAGAAGAAATTAGTCCAACCCTAAACAGTGTTGCCGAAAACAGCAACAAATCTTTTGATCCTAACTATCATCAATTAAAATGTCCTCATGGAAAGATTCTAACATTTTGGAAAAAGTTAATGCTGAAAGATGAAAATTACCGAACTCCTTTTGCTGATTATGGACCTGCTGTTAAATATGTAACATTTGAGCCAGGTGGCACTTCGTTCAAATGAAGAATCAATTTAATAATTTATTATGTGATTGTATTAACAATAAATATTTTTTATGTTTTTTTAGATGTTGGTGGATGGAATAATATTCGCATGCAAATGGAACTGGTCTTAGTGCTAGCTTATGCGACTGGTCGAATACTGGTGTTACCTCCAGATCAGCCAATGTACTTGCTAAACGCAGGGAAAGGTCACCAAAAAGCTCATTCATTTGCAGATTTCTTTCCTTTTGATTATATAAATAAGCGGCTGCCAGTCATAGAGATGGATGAGTTCATGAGACGTGAGGCAATAACAGGCCAACTGCATTATAATCATGACAAATCAATGGTAGCATATCCCCCAAAGAATAAAACAACTTTCATAGGTAATAATAGCAATTACATATCTACTGTATAATCATAAGTTCAATAAATTAATCTCATACTAGTAGTCGAAATAAATCAACTTAATATAATTTTCATTTTACTTCTTTTGTGTGATAATACTAACGCATGCTCTTCGACCATGCCTTTGCTCTGCGATGATATATGATGTTCATAATCAAGTAAATCTGCTCACAATTTTTATACCACCTGTCTCTTATAATTGTATCTATTTATATGATATTTTATCATTAATTTTATCGAAATCAGGACAATAAAGGTATCATTTTATACGAATATTATAATTTGTAGGGACTGATCGTGATGATCGCAATTCAATGTGGGAATACCTGAGGAATGTTTCTGCTTGTCCTCATTTCACACCAATGGAGGAATTCGTTGTGATTCCTGAGTCCCCGGGCACCGGAAACAACCGGTCAACACTTCCTGCTTATAAGAAAAAAAGAGACATTTTTGCCGCCAAAAGAAAACCAGTTTATTATGATGATTATTGGCAAAAACAAAAAGTGATTCATTTTATTTCCAAGCCTGGGTTGGGCTATCGACTACTGGAGCACTTCTACACGTTCATCCATTTCGAAGATGATGCCATGGACAGGTGGGACGTGTGGGACTAGGAATATGTCGAGCATATGATACCAATACAAGTATTCATCCAATGAGTTGTTTGCTTTTTACAACCTTAATCTGATATGATTAATTAACTCTTGAAAACTCAAGTTTTTCTGAATATTGATCTTCTGTAAAGATCATATCAGATTAAGGTTGAAGAAAGCAAATAACTTATTGAATGATCCCGAATTTGTTTCAATAATCGTATTGTTGGTGATATATGCTCGACGTATTCATTAAGCGTGAGGGAGACTGCTTATGACTTGCTTATAATGTCAAATAATAATATATTAATTACTATTATTTTTTTCCCCAGATATTTCAAGCGGTTTGTGAGGGATTATGTCCATTACACTGACATCATATTTTGCAAAGCAGCATTAATTATTTCAGAGTTGAAACGGCTTGGTAATGGCAGCTACTCATCATTTCATATCAGAAGGTCAGGATACAAAGCATTATTATCATATTATCATCATCATCAATTATTATTATTATTATCATCATCAATTATTATTATTATTATTATTATTATTATTATTATTATTATTATGTATCCTGTTGTTGTGGTTCTGTTTTACGTAGTATTATTCAGGGTTATGATGGGGTTTGTGGTTTGTGATATTTTTTTGTTAATATAATATTATGTTGATTGTAGAGGAGAGTTTCAGTATAAGGAAGTGAAGATCCCAGCTGATCAAATGATGAATAATGTGGGTCATCTCATCCCTAAGGGACAGCTACTGTTCATTGCAACGGATGAACATAATAAAACATTCTTCGATTCATTTCGACCTCGTTTTCCTCACATTAAATTCTTGGACGATTTCACAGCATTGGCTGATTTGAAAGGAGTAAATCCGAATTTATTGGGAATGATCGACCAGGTGCTGTTATCATAATCTGAATTATCTATTGTTCGAGTTGTTATAATAATAGTGATATCATTGATTTTAGCTATTTAATGAATGATGAACATATTATAATAATTATTATATATTCAATTTCGATTATGATTATTAAAATCTTTATTATTTCACATCACATGCATAGAAATTATTATAACTTTCAGCCGACAAAATTTACATAATAATCATTTTCATAATGTTAAACACACCAACTAACCCCATTGTTTGTGTCCCGTAGGTTGTGTGTACACGGGGAGATGTGTTTGTGGGGACCTGGTTTTCTACATTTTCAGGTTATATTACTCGAATGAGAGGATACTTGGGATACGCTGATCGTTCCAACTATTATGGAGATAAAAATCACAGGTTGCAAAAACATTTATTTTATTATCGTTATTTTGTTGATTTTTTTCGAATTTTGAACAAAATATTGATAATAACTATTATAAAATAGACAATTTCTATTATTATTATAATTTCTATTATGATAGTGCATTAAATTGTGATGATGATTTCTATCCCATCGCTTTATGAAATAGCGGTACGGTGGAAATGATGGATGAACTGATAAAATTGGAATAATTTGCAACAAAATATTCGAAACTGCCATTTTATGATATTCGTTTGATTCAACCCCTTTACTCATATTCAAATATTTATTTTATTCGAATAATTGGGAAATCTTATTAGTCTAGATTAGAGCCCGAACTAAATTATTTCATACCTGATTATGCCATCTACTGATGATGATTACGAATTATTATCATTTATCCTCAAACTATTATTATTATAAATCAACATTTATACAATTATTATTAATTATATTCTTTATAATTTCATAATCAAACCATTTTTTACTATCATTATTATCATTATTATGATATTTCTCCATTTTATGGTCGATAAGTTTGAACAAAAAGATAAAACATGTAATTATCATTTTAAACATAATCATTATTATTATATTATTAATATTATTATCTCATTATTATTATTATTATTAACTGTTTTATGTTTCCTGTTAACTACCTGTTCTGTTTTGATATTTTATTAATGTTTTGATTTTAGAATATTATGATTTATGATTTGACTCATTTTATGATATGTCGTGTGAATTATTAGAGATCGTTTCCAGCATGATGAGCTGCCAAAGTTCCCTTTTTACATGCGAGAATGGAACATCTCATGGTATGATATTGATCGATAGTAGGAGTGGGGATTGCGATTGGCAAGTCTGTTCAATTATTACCGTATTACCGTTACATCTGAAGAAATGGATGAACGGTTGACAAAATATACGGCAGTTGGGTTAATTACATTTCCTATAATAGAGATACATTAGCGAAAATGATATAAAATATGATCAATTATTGCTCGATTTTAGCAATATTTTGTTTGATTTTTAATTTTCGAGCATTTTAAAATGTGAAAATTGTGATCATTCTTCATTATAATTACATCCTAATTGTTCATTTTAAGGATAAGGATAGAATATGATTTGATTATATTTATTTTCTTTAAACTACCTTAAACAATTTAAACAATTATATTATTTTAATCTTATTTTCATTTATTATTTATTATACGTAACATGTTGATTGTTTTGATTCATCATTCCTTGTTCACCCAGGGTTCCACAGGTGTGATTAAAGTATCTTTGCTAAGTTGCGGTAATTTAAATATTTCCCATTTATTATTTATTTCATTTCGCATAATATAATTAGAGGACGGTTGTTGTTAATAATTCTAATCTCATAATGTTAATATTAACACAACTCTATGATTCTTTAATGTAGTTTATCAGTTAAGAAGAGATCATTCACTTTAATTCATTTCATTAAGAGCTTTAGGTTATGTTTCATACCTTTCTCCTCTTGTCTAGATTTAATTTACTGAATGAATGAATGAATAAACGAATAAATTGATGGAGCAAATCACGTCAAGTAAAGTTTGAAAGAAGAAGACTCGAATTGTTTTGTAATTTTTTTAAGAAAGCTACCTCTTTTTTTAAAAACTAAACAATTTACGGCGGGGGTCATCTCGTCTCATCTCAACCGAAACTCTTTTTGTCTAAAAATAACTTCTTGCCAAAGTTTAAAAAAAATCTGGAACCACAATCATCGATTTAATCTACTATAGTTGAATCAGAATCTACTATAGTTACAATCAACTAGGAATGGAATCACACTGAAGAGTTGATTTTTGATATCAAAGTCCCCCATCTTTAACCCTTTCCGGCCGACTACCCCCATATGGGGGTCGGTTTGGTTGGTATAATAAAATTAAGGTCTATTCCCGTTTCACGTTTAAAACAGTATCACTCCACACAACTATTTCAGATATGTATCTTT
>VKHH01007555.1:0-10140 GCA_015144975.1 Epipyxis sp. PR26KG | reverse complement strand
CCGATCTAGTGGCACTGCAGTATAAGCGGAATGACATTTATTTCGCGCGCGGTAACTTCCGCCTGCGCGGTGATGCGCTGGATATCTTCCCCGCGCACTACGAGGACCGGGCTTGGCGGATCTTGTTTTTCGGCGATGAAGTCGAAGCGATCCATGAGTTTGACCCGCTGACGGGCAAGAAGACAGCGGACCTTGAAGCCGTCAAAGTTTATGCAAATAGCCACCACACAACGCCGCGCCCAACGCTCAGCCAAGCGATTGAGAAGATCAAAGCGGAAGCCAAGGCCCGTGTGGAATGGTTTGAGCAAAATGGTTTGTTGATTGAAGGCCAGCGCCTGAAACAACGCACAGACTTTGATCTTGAGATGCTATTGGCGACTGGTTCGTGTGCCGGGATTGAGAATTATTCCCGCTATCTCTCTGGACGCAATCCGGGCGAGCCGCCACCGACCATGTTTGAATATATCCCCGACAATGCACTCGTATTCGTCGACGAAAGCCATGTGACGATTCCTCAAATCGGCGGGATGTTCCGGGGCGATTATAGCCGTAAGAAGACCTTGTCAGACTATGGCTTTCGCTTGCCTTCTTGCATGGACAATCGGCCACTGCGGTTTGAGGAATGGGACGCGATGCGGCCCCAGACCATCAGCGTGTCGGCAACGCCGGGGCCGTGGGAGATGAACCAGACCGGCGGGGTGTTTGTTGAGCAAGTCATCCGCCCGACCGGGCTGATCGACCCACCAGTCGAAATACGCCCCGTGACAGGCCAAGGCTTTACCCAAGTTGATGATTGTATCGCCGAGTCACGGAATACCATTGCCGCAGGCGGTCGCGTCTTAGTTACGACTTTGACCAAGAAAATGGCCGAAGATCTGAGCGAATATATGCATGAGCAGGGCCTGAAGGTCCGCTATATGAACAGCGATATTGATACGGTCGAGCGGATTGAGATCATTCGCGACCTTCGCCTCGGTAATTTTGATATTCTGATCGGGATCAATCTCTTGCGCGAGGGTCTTGATATTCCCGAGTGCCAGTTGGTCTGTATTTTAGACGCCGATAAGGAAGGCTTCTTACGTTCTGAAACCAGTCTGGTTCAGACGATTGGTCGGGCAGCGCGCAATGTCGATGGCCGCGTGATTCTCTATGCCGACTCCATCACGGGCTCGATGAAGCGCGCCATTGACGAGACTGATCGCCGTCGGGCTAAACAGGTGGCCTGGAACGAGGCCAACGGCATCACGCCTCAATCCATCCGCTCTAACATTCATGATATCCTCAATAGCCCCTATGGCAAGGAAGGAGTCACGATTGGTCTGGGGGCCGATAGCGACGCGACCGCCAACGTCAAAGGTAAGGGGCGGGGTAAAGGCAAGGCGGAGGCTCTGCCAGAGGCAGGCGCACCCGGGCATAATTTCAAAACGGCATTGGCTGATCTGGAGAAGCGAATGCGCGCCGCAGCAGCGGACCTTGAGTTTGAAGAGGCCGCCCGCCTGCGCGACGAGATCAAGCGGCTGGAGCGCTTGGAATTGGGGATGTAGGGGCGTTTTGGTACTTGGTTGCACGATTCCCGCTTAGGAACGGCTCTAAGCCTCCCTGCGCCTCCAAAAGGCTTACCGCACAAAGCAGAGGGCACCAAACCATGGCGCTGGCATCTATGCGCTCACATGCAGGCGGGCTAGATTTCTTTGCCCTTTGACATCACAAACCAAAAAGCGCGCTCTGGATATCCAAAGCGCGCCTAAAAGGGCGATCTCACCAAAGGGAGAAGCTTACTTAATTTTGCCTTCGACAAACTCAACATGCTTACGCACGACTGGGTCGTACTTGTTCATGCGCAGCTTTTCAGTCTTGGTGCGTGCGTTCTTCTTGGTGACATAGAAGAAGCCGGTGCCAGCAGACGAGTTCAGGCGGATTTTGATGGAGGCCGGTTTGGCCATGATAAATCTCCCGCGGTTGCGGTATGGGTGAATCTGAGGGGGCGCTTAGACCCTAAACTGCGGCAAAGGTCAAGACTTTCTCTGCGCTTGATGCTGCACAGCGATGGCGCAAATCGGCGTGAGGGCCATGACGGCTAACCCGGCGAGAAAGCCCGACGGGCCAAGGGTTTGAAGTAGGGTGCCGCCGGCCAAGGGTGCGATCAATTGCCCGACGCCATAGCTGCCACCATAGGCCGCATTTGCCCCAGCTAATTCAGTCTTACCAAAGCGCTCGGCAAGCCCCATTAGGCCCAAGGTATAGAATCCTGTGACGCAGCCCGACCATAGGAAGCATATTGCATAGGCTTCTGTCGGTGATTTGGCGACCATCAGCATGAATGGACCAATAAAGCCGATGACTGCCACGGCCAGCAGCGTACGGGTGCGTCCATAGCGGTCTGCCAGCATCCCTATGGGCCCCTGCAGTAAGATATTGCCTAGTCCGCTGGCAGCAATCAAATAGCCAGCAGCGGCGTCTTCAAAGCCCACTTCGCGGACCCAGAGGGGGAAGAGGTTGAAGGCGCTGGTCTCGATCGCCCCCATCGCGAAGGCAGGGACAAAGAGGGCAGGTGCGATCATCAAGCGGGCGAGAAGGGCTGAGGGCTTAGCTTCCGCACCTTCTGGCCGGGTAGCGGCAGGCGTCTTGAAGAGGAGGAGGGGCAAGTTGGCCAGCGCCATAATCGCCGCGCCAGCGAACGGGGTTGCCGGGCCTTGATGGCCCAATTGGGCGATGACGAACCCACCGATGCCAAAGCCACCTGCGAAGGTCGCAGCATAGAGCCCCAGTAGGCGGCCGCGCAAATGGGCGGGTGCAAGTTCTAGGAACCAAGCTTCCGAAGCTACGAAGATAATCGTCAACGAGGTGGAAAAGCCAAAGCGGATCGCCGTCCATATCCAAATATTGTCTGTGACCGGATAGAGCAGGAACATGGCGCTGGAGGCTAAAAGGCCGCCGCCCAAGATCACCTTCACGGGAAAGCGCCCCATCAGCCAAGGAACGACGGGTGTACATAAGAGACCCGCCAATCCGGCGAAGGTCATCAGGAAGCCGACCTCTGTAGGGGTCATGCCAGTGTCGTCCAGCGTCAGAGCGAACAAGGGGGCGTTGAGGGCAATCCCGACAGCTGCGATCAGGCCACAGCTAAGCGCGGTTCCAATGCCGGCCCAAGTTGCCGCACTCATGCTGGGTTCGCTCATAAGCGGTCCATCAGGGGGCCAGTCCGGCCCCAACGCAGGAAAGCGGGGCTATGCGGCTGATCTGGGCTCTGCAAGCGGGTTTGAACTTCGGTCAAGATGAAACGGGTGACATTGGGCAAATCCAAGCCGAAAGCCTCGTCTAGACTGAACCAACGTAAGTCTTGCATCTCCGCCCCATCGCGTGCTGGTCGCATATCATAGAGCGCCTCTTCGGCATTGGCGATGAAGAAGCGTGCATCAAATCGCTTATGGCGTTGGGGCGGCGTGATCGCGCGGGCGAAGAAGCGCAGTGGACTGAGGTGGGGTGCGATGCCTGCCGCTTTAAAGCTGGTCCAGCCCGCATCCAATGTCCGCACGGGTAACGAGCCTGGCTTGCCAATCAACAGGCCAGTTTCTTCCCAAGTCTCACGGATGGCCGCCAGTCCAAAGGCGCGCGGGTGACGGGTCTTGTTGGCCTTTGAGAGGTCCTCGGTCGATTGAGGATGCAGCTCATCATGGGCGTCAACGAAGCGGTCGCAACGGTCTACTTTGCCACCGGGGAATACGTATTTGTCCGGCATGAAGCTATGACCACTGGCTCGCCGTCCCATCAGGATTTTGGGCCCGGACTGGGCGCGCTGGATCAAGATCAGCGTCGCTGCATCCTTGGGGCGCGGCGCGCGGGCAGGGGCGTCTGGACTGCCCGCCTGATAGGGCATGTCGCGTTCTGCGGTCGGATCGAGGGCAAGAAGGTTGTCAGTCTGAGTCATGGCCATGGGTTTAAGTTGATTGCCGCAAATGGGAAGTCCCCATCTGTGTTTTGGCTTTTGGCCTTTGGCTTCGGCCAACCCCCAACAAAAAAGCCCCCAACCCGAAGGTTGAGGGCTTTAATTTTGATCTAGGTCAGCCAGAGCTTACCAGATGTGCTTCAACGACACGCCGTAGGTCCGTGGTGGGCTTGGGTAGCCTGAGACGGAGCCGTCTTGGGCGACGCTGTTGAAGATGGTGGTCAAGTAACGCTCGTCCGTCAGGTTACGGCTCCAAGCGCTAAGCTCCCAGCCATTGCTCGTTGCAAACGTGACGCTGGCATTGAGGCTGATTGGCTGGAAGGTATAAGCTTCACCCGCCTTCAAGTTAGCAGCGTTACGGGCAGCCACATTTGGAAGAGTGCTCAGGTTCAACCCTTGCGCCAACTGAGTCTCAGACGTCCAGAAATAGTCTGCCCGATAGGTGATACGGTTGTCGTTGCTCAAAGGCTGGATGAAGGTTGCCGATGCATTGTAAGTGAATTCGGCAATACCCGCTGGGGTAAGGCCGGTATAGTCCCCATATTGGCCGCCTTTGAAGTCGTCATACAACGGATCCAGATAGGTGGCTGCATAGGTCAGGATCAGCGGACGAATGGGGCGATACGTCGCATCAAATTCGACACCCTTGGTCGACTGCTTACCAGCGTTTGCCAGAATGAAGCCGGTTCCAGTGAAGGTGTTTGATTGGAAGCCGTCAATCGCTTGATCAAACAAAGTCAGGTTGAACGCACCTTTTGGGAAGCGTGCTTTCAAGCCGATTTCATAGACTGTTGCTTCTTCAGGACCAGCAAAGCGGCTGCCAGTTCCCAAGTTCGTCAGAGCCAAACCAGCACTGCGAATTTTCGAAGGTGGCGGGTTTGTAATCGGACTGCCAGGAATGAAGTCCGCTGGCGATGGCTTGGAGTCGCGTGAGAGGTTGAACGACGTTGCCTTGAAGCCGGTTGCATAGCTGGCATAGGCGTTGAAGTTATCGTTGATTTCCCATGCAAGACGGACCGAATAGGTGGTGTTCTCATCGTTCGAACGACCGCTTTCAACCGCATTTGGGATATTCAAGAATGGACGCTGGAACTGCACCGCTGTCAGGCCCAAGAAGGCGTTACAGGTCGGCAAGCCAAACGGAGAAGGCGGCTGAGGACATGCCACCCCAGCGATCGAGCGCGCATAGGCTGCAGCACCGGCTGCCCCGATTGCTGGCGTCAATGCACCTGCATAGAAAGCGTCGCCAAACACAACCAGATCAAGGAGCGCGAATGGTTCAGTTGCCTTCGCATCGGTACGAATTTTCTTGGCGTCCTTGGTATAGTTGAAGCCGCCGGTCAGGGTGAGGGAATCCGTGATTTTGTAATCAACGGTGCCGAACACGGACTGAGCGTCTGCATCCAAACCAAACTTTTCTTCCATTCCGGTTCCGCTAGCAAAATAAGTACCAGATGGAAGGCGGTTTGTTGCTTCGATCAGCAGAATTGGCGAGGCAGCCCCACCGGTCAGAGCCAGCACATAGTTGCGGAAGTCTTTTCCATAAACCACAGCTGAGTCTTGCTTGATGTTTTCTTTGAACAAGTACCCGCCGAGCAAGAAGTTCACTGGGCCATCATAATTAGACGTCAAACGGAATTCTTGGGTCAGGGTGTCGATGTCTAGAATTTGCGGCACGCTTGCCAAACCGGCACTTGTGAAGTCGACGTCGCCGTCTTGTTCACCGTACGAGTTGCGATAAGCCGAGATCGACGTAAACGACAATTTGCCAAAGTCATAATCGACTTGCATCGAAACGCCGCGGTTTTCGATCATGTTGGTTGGTGGAACGTCGGAATACACCCGATCACCGAACGAGGAGTTTTCAACGATCCGGCCACCGATTGCTTTGATGGCAGCACTTGCAGGGCCGCTCAATACGTTGGCCACAGCGCAGCACAATTCGTCGAGCTTGTCATAGTCTGCGATCAGGCGAACCTTGAGGCTATCGCTTGGCTTGATCAGCAAATCTGCGCGTACATTGAAGCGGTCGCGATTGTTGATGTCGACGCCAAGGCCGATGTTCTCGACATAACCATCGCGCTTGTTATAGCCAAACGACAACGCACCGGCTGCATTTTCACCCAACGGGCCAGTGATGTCAGCTTTAGCAACAATCGCGTTGAAGTTGCCATAGCTCAATTCGGCCGAACCACCATACTCAAACTTTGGCTCGCGGGTGACCAGCGAGATCACGCCTGCCGAAGCGTTCTTGCCGAACAGGGTGGATTGTGGGCCACGCAATACTTCGACGCGCTGAAGGTTTGGAAGATCGCCGATCGACGCACCGGCGCGCGAGCGATAAACGCCGTCAATAAAGATCGCGACCGAAGGCTCGATACCCGCATTGTTCGAACCATTGCCGAAGCCGCGAATGATGAAGGTTGCGTTGGTGGAGCTTTGGTTGGTGCTGACGCGCAACGATGGGACCAAAGTCTGAATGTCATTCAAGTCGCGAACCTGTGCCTTGCTGATGGTGTCAGCCGAAGTCACCGACACTGCAACCGGGATGGATTGCAAGGTGGTTTCGCGCTTTGTCGCCGTCACGATTACGACTTCGGTTTCCTGTTCGGCTGCTGCAGCCGGTGCAGTTTGGGCTTGTGCGACGCCAGCGAAGCCGAGGCCGGCAAAGCAAATGGACGAAAGCAGCGCAATTCGGCTGATCTTAGAAGTGCTGTTTGAACGCATGTGTGTTTCCCCAAAAAAATTTTTTTGGTCCAAACCCAGCAAAACTGGGCATTGGCCTTTGATGTCCGAAGATGAATACATCTCGGTCTGTTATATCGTTAGACTGCTCGCTTTCAACCTGCAACACACGGGAAGCGTTTTTCCGCCTCTTGACTGCAAGCCTTCGAGAGTGTTGCCCGAAAGGCGCAAAAATCCGGGCAATTTCATCCAACATGCCAGTGATTTAGGCTGTTTTCGCCTAAAATCATAACAAAAGGCGATTAAGCAAGCTTAATTTCGCGAAGCCTCTGCTCCAAAAACGCCTGAGCGTTGATTGGTTCGTACTTAATCGGGCCATTCATTGGCAGAGTTTCAATCAATACGTCTGGCGAGAAGTGCAAGAAAAACGGCGAAGAATAGCGGGCAAATCGCGCACGCTCTGGTTCTGGATTGATAACTCTATGCACGGTTGAGGGTAGGCGATCATTGGTGAGGCGCGCCAGCATGTCGCCAATATTGATCACCACACAGCCTTCTGGTGCAGTAACAGCCTGCCATTGGCCTGATTTATCAAGCAATTGAAGGCCAGGTTCTTCCGCCCCCAGCAATAGCGTAATCACATTGATGTCGCCATGCGCACCGGCGCGGATGGCCCCGGGGGTAACGTCGGGGCCGAGAGCAGGGTAGTGCAGGGTGCGCAGGATCGAATTGCCTTCGGCAACCTTGTCGTCGAAATAGTCGGTTGGCAGTTCCAAATAGGTGGCGATTGCGCGCAGGATGCGTTTGCCCAAGTGATCGAAGTCTTCAAACATCGCCTTCTGGCTGGCATCAAAGTCCGGCACTTCAGGCATGGGCACATTAGGGGGCATTACGTTTGCAAAGCGATGATCTTCGGGCAAATCCCGGCCTTGGTGCCAGAATTCTTTCAGGTCCGCGATCGAATGATCCTTAGCTGTCTCGACTCCAAAGGCGGTATAGCCGCGTTGGCCAGCCCCGATTGGAGACTTATAGGATTTCTTCACATCCACCGGTAAGGCAAAGAATGCCTTGGCTTTCTCCAAAGTGGCGTCGATGACTCTCTGATCTACGCCATGGTCTGCGACGATCGCAAAACCAAACCTCTCAAACCAGCCGCCCAGTTCTTTCGAAAACCCGGCAAAATCGGTGTCATAGGTTTTCATGGATACGGGTTTGATAACAGACTCGGGCATGGTGAGGGGCTCCAAAACGACCCTGGCTTCTAAGGGAAGGGCACTCAAACCTCAAGGTGTCAAAGCGCCACAGGTTAGCCACTTCCGCAAAATGTATAAGATGTTTGACATTTGTTGGCGCGATGCCTAACACCGATTATGTAAAACATCTTTGTCATTTTGGCGCGATGAAAGGTCTTACACATGACACTTGCGGAAAAAAGGGCTGGCTTATCGCTCGCGATTGGGATTTGCATCTTCGCCTATCTGACAGCCAATATGATGGATGGTTGGGCTATCTCTGACCAAGAGGCGCGCCATATCTGGCGGACCTGGTTATTTGTTCTGGGCCTCGGCACTGTGGGTGAGGGTGCTGTAAGTATTTGGGCAAATTACATGCGCCAGCAGGGGGCATTGGAGGACGAGCGGGACGAACAAATCATTGCTCGAGCAGATCGACTTGGCCTGCTTGTGGGGTTTTGTGCAATCAATGTGCTCATCTGGCAAATCCTGTTGCAATCGACTTTTCCAACCCCAGTCCACTGGACCTTGAATATCCAGCATTTGCCAACCTTGTTCTTTGTTCTGATGTCGGTTTTGTTCCTGTGCCATGGGGTTAAGCAGGTCATGATCCTTGTTCTGGGTCGCTTATCCTAATGGCTGTCGCAAAGGGCCGCGTGCTCAACCAGATCCGGCAATTGCGAACTCAAGCAGGGCTAACCCAACAGGACTTTGCCAATCTTGTGGGAGCAACCCGCCAGACCATTTTAGCGATTGAGGCCGAGAAATATGCGCCTTCGCTGGAGCTGGCTTTTCGCATGGCTAGGGCTTTGTCGGTGCCCTTTGAAACCTTGTTTCAGTTCGAAGAAGAAGGGACGGGTTCAAAGTAGGGCGTCCACTGTTAAGAGATTCAAATAGGCCCTGTTCGATTTTCCCAGCTTGCGCTTAAGATGGCGAAACCCGACTTGAGGCTAACCGGTGCAAGTCTTGGGTCATAAAACAGGAAAATGCTCATGTCGCAGCCAAGTCAAAGCCCCATCGAACTTTATTATTGGCCAACCCCGAATGGTTGGAAAATCTCCATTGCTTTGGAAGAAATGGGGCTGCCTTATGTCATGAAGGCCGTTAATATCGGCAAGGGCGAGCAATTTGAGCCTGCTTTCCTCGCCATCAGCCCGAATAACCGTATGCCAGCGATTGTCGATCCCAATGGGCCAGACGGTCAGCCAATCTCGGTGTTTGAGAGCGGGGCCATCCTGCAATATCTTGGTCGCAAGACTGGCCAATTCTACCCCAGTGACGAGCGTGGCCGCGTGAAGGTCGACGAATGGGTGATGTGGCAAATGGCAGGCCTAGGCCCCATGTCAGGCCAAGCCAGCCACTTCCGTCTCTATGCTCCCAATCTAGTCGACGATCCGAAATTGATCGAGTACGGCCAGACCCGTTACACCAACGAGGTCAATCGCTTATATGGCGTTATGGAGCGCCAGCTTAAAGAAACCCCTTATCTGGCGGGTTATTATTCCATCGCTGATATGGCTTCTTATCCTTGGGTTCGTGGTGCGAAATTGTTTGGCCAAGATCTTGAAGAGTTTCCCCATGTCAAAGCTTGGTTTGAAGCCATCGACGCCCGTCCAGCCGTTATCGCCGGTAATGCAGTGGGGGCGGAGTTGCGCAAGCCAGCGGGCGAGCAATCCAAGGAAGACATGAGGGCAGCAGCCAAATCGCTCTTCGGTCAAACTGCTGCTGTTACGAAGACCTAAGCCAACATTTTGGGAGGGCAGGGCCTCTTACGACTTAGCCCTTCCAGTTTACCGCTTGCTCCAACAAATATTGTCGGAATGCCGCGATCCGTTTTGAGCGGCGCAAATCTGCGGGATAGATGAAGAAGACATCGATATTCGGCCCATCTGTCTCCGGAAAGACCCGAAGGAGGCCGGTGTCGGCTTGCGCCAGATAATCTGGCAGGCCCCCAATGCCCAGGCCTGCAACCACGGCCTTTACCAATGCAGAGACATTGTTGATCGTCAGCGCCGCTTCGCGCGGGCGATGATCTTCCCGGCCCAGGGTAAGGGCAAAGTCCAGCACCTTCATAGGGTCGCCCGAGCGCGCGCCATAGGCAATCACCCGATGATTGGCCAAATCCTCTGGTGTCTTGGGCATACCGTGCTTGGCGATATATTCCCGAGAGGCATAAAGCGACGTGGTAATCGACAGGATCTTCCGCTGGATCAGGTCTGCGTGGGTCGCTTCCCACAGGCGGATCGCGCATTCGGCTTCCAAGGTGGTGAGGTCAGA
>VKHH01007554.1:0-10140 GCA_015144975.1 Epipyxis sp. PR26KG | reverse complement strand
AATAATAATAATAATAATAATAATAATAATAGTAATAATAATAATAATAATAATAATAATAATAATAATAATAATAAACATTCTCATATATTATTTTATCACATACCTTTATCACTATCATAATACTTCAAAACACCACAATTCAAAATAAAGAAACGTTTCTTCCATGATTTAATAACATGTCCTTGTTTCTTCAAATAACCTTTACAGATATCAGGAATATTCATCACATCCCTTCCAATAGAAGACATACGTGTATTTGTAATAATAATAAGTGCGATTAAATCTCTTAACTCTGATGTACCAACATAACAATTCATAAAACTATTATCCTTATTATGACTGATGCTATTAGTATCATGATTATCAATTGGATTAAGTGTGATATTTGTTGTATTATCATTAATTAATTTGAATGGAAATGTATTTGTTGGTGCATTACAATCATAAATTGAAATAAACTTAATTTGTGTATTATTTGATAATACAAAATCACCTTTTATATTACAAGGTGTAATACTATCATAATAACATAATTTTGTTGTTTTAATTTCGATATATCGTTCTTTCCATGACTTAACGCCATGTCCTTGTTTATAAATATTACTTAAAAATGATAATTCATATTTTGTTTTTTCAAACTCAGTAATATTAAATACAGGAAATATATCATTAGTTTTGCCTATATGATTATCTGGAATATTCTTAGGTAATGAATAAGTTTTCTCGAATTCAATATGATAATTTGATAATAATTCTAATATTTCAATTGATAACTATAATAATAAATATAGATTATATTAAAAAAAAATAAGTCAGATATTATTATGTGTCATTATCAATAATAAAACAGAATATATGTCATTTTCTATCCGAAATCTTATCTCATCGAAGAATTGTAATGATAGAAAATTAGATTGTCAACCAAACTAATTTTATACAATGCAATAAAACATGGGGAAAAGGAAAAAATAATAATGTAGTTTATAAACAATATCAGTAATAATAATACTAATATATTAATTATAAGCTTTGGAACCTCAACAATAGGAAATCATAGAAATAATCATAAAGTAAAGCAAAATTCATACAAAGAGAAATTTTTCTTTCGTTTTTCATTCAATTAATTAATGTTTGTAAATAGTTTTTCATGTTTTAAAGATGACATTGATGAGATGTTATTATAATTTAAATCACTCTGTATTGAATAGACATCAAAATAAATATATATCGTTACTATAAATATATAATAAATATATATAAATATATATATATTGATGAATGAATTGAATGAAAAAAATCTCTCATTGCGTGAATTTTGCTCTAAACAGGATTTAATCAAAATTTTCCACAATCATTTTGATTAAAAAACAAAGAATGTTATTATTTCTGATGTCATTATTATATTGTATTACAGATAACAATTTAAGGATTTGGTATTAAGTAAATATTATTAAATAAAAATATAAATAATATAAAACATAAACAAAATATTATCTTTTTTTATATACCTGATCCTTAAGACTGGTTGTTTTATCTTCTTCTACTATTGCCATTACTGCTGATGGTACCACTACATCAATTACTATTGCTCTATCATGAGGATTTGATGTCATGTTGAAGTTATTATCAACTCCACTTATAATAATCGGACATGGTTGAGGTAACTCACGAATATTATTTAATGTATATATTGATGATCTAACTGCCTTTTTATTATTTACTTGATTTAAATTCAAATCAATAAAGCCAACACAATCATGATGACAAACATTAACATATATTGTTTGTCCTTGATGAATACGGCGTGTTTGAATGACAAAACCACTCTCAGGGTTAATAATCATATCTTTCATTTCAAACTATAATATATTATATTGACATATTGCAAATAAATTGTAATTATATTTTAAATTTTACTTCCTAGCCAAATGCCATCTGTAAACGGGCCCTATATCTCTATATGGGCACTACATCTGTAAACGGGCCCTATATCTATATGGGCCCTACACAGTTTTTCAACGACATTTGGCCAATTGGAATAATGGAATTAATAACAATTCAAATGGAATAATTAATAATCATTCATCCATAATATATATATTATGGTAATATTAAATAATATGATAATATTATTATGATATTAATGGTGTTCGTAAACAATATAATAACAGTTTTATACCTCATAGTTATCTAATTCTGAAACTATTTGACTCATGTTAACTTGTTTGTCTTCAGTAGATTTTGGTTTTATCAAAACCTGTTAATGTCAAAAATAATGAAATAAAAAAAATATTTTGATAAATGTCAAGATTCAATTTATTATAGATATTCTGATTATTATTAATTATGGATGTTTATTATCAATTATTACAGAAAATTTTACATATTTTCCCCCAAAAAATCTATTATTTTGTCTGAAAATTAACAAAATGAATTTAATTTTATCAAATTAAATCCCAACCATTCGAAATGTTGATTATAAAAGTACAATAATGACATATAATAATCAGTGTATACAAAAATAGAAAAATGTAAGCAAATTATATTTTTCAAACCAATTTACCTTTACATTATTACGAACACTGTCTAATAATGATAACTGTTTTTGCTTTGGAGTCATTGATAATCGCGTTGAACTACGTCCAGTGGCAGAAGAATTGGATAACCGATCATTTCCAACCGATAAACGGGAGTTTGATTCTAATATTATTATTATTAATATTATTTTGATTATAATGATATTATAATAATTATTATTGTTTTTAACATTACTATAGTAACTAAAAAAAGACAAATATGATGCCCTCATACACAAAATAATTTACCTTTCACTGGAGATTTTGCTGGATAAAGTATATAATATTCTGCAATAGACGTGCTCATTTGCTGTAAAGCTATAAAAGCTTCTTTACATGGCATTGCCGCTGACTCAACTAACAGTTTTCCATTATTTTTTGTATCAATTTTACCACCTTTATAATTACTTGAGAGCTTTAATATTTTGTAAGCAGCATCAAGATTTTCCGAATGACTTTTTTGAATTAGTTCAAGTGACTGAGTGCATAACTACAATAAATATAATATTAAAATTATGAAACATCATACTTCCTTAACATTCATTAGGCATATTCGTTCACATCAATTTTACATAATTTATTATGTCAAAATATATATAGTAAAATGGTATAAATATAAAAACAATCTAAAATTTATATAAAATTTAAAAAACAGCACATTCTACTCATTATTTTCAAAATTAAATAATTGAGCTCTTATTTCAATAAAACATCGCTGCAGACCAGACAGTTAATCAGCAATTATAACAGTACTAGTATTATGTGTAACATTACCTGTACTCTGCTTTCTCCAGTAGCATCGATTGAACTGACATAAATTTCGTCTGGACTTACCACAACATCATAAATTATACAATAACTACCGTCATTTTCATTGGTGTGCTCCACGGGACTATTCACTAACATGTATACAAGTCTTTGTTTGTCTTTTGAAGTATTATACGGTACTAGTGGATGCGTGCAAACATTAACAAAAATTTTAGTTGAATCAGATCTCTTTGTTTTCAATACAAATGATGGATTAGGTGTTATTATTGTCATTGTTCCATAAGAACCAATTTTTTGCATTTTTGATTGAGTATTAGCTGATGTGACTGACCCAGTATCATCTAAAGAATCAGGAATGATTTGCAAAGTTGATTGCTTTTTAGTTGGAATAACTTGAGGTTGTGTGGCATTTGTGTTGGTAGTATTGGATGGTGTAGTATATGATGAATTTGTTCGATTGCTTTTCTGACTGACGTTTGTTGATGGAGGTGAGCTTGTGGATTGTTTGATTGGATTACTTTCATAAAAAGAGTCATTATTGTCACTTTTTGTGCTATTGTTTAGGCTAGTGCTGTGTCTATTAGAGTGAGGTGGGAAACGATCTTGATGTAAATTACTTCTTGAATATAATAAAGGATTGGAATGTGTTGTACTTTCTAAAAGTGGATTTGTATGATAAATATTTTCGCTAGATCCACTTCTACTAACTTGAATGAGATTTGATTGCTTTCGGGTTGGTTGAACTAAATCAACTCCACTATCACTGGATAAACTACGGGTATTGCTTGCGATCAAACCTTTATTTGGTCCATGAATGTCGCCTGACGATCCTCTTGTGGTAACCATTGGATTATCCTCAAATTTAGAATTATTTGGTGTTTCAAACTTATTTATATTAACTTGATTAGTATTGGCATTATTTGTGTTATTGAAACGAGAGCTTACAGCTGGTCGAAATAGAGCTTCTACCACCTCCTAAATGACAATAAACTATTATGTTCAAAAACTAACATCAAGTTGAGTAGTACAACCTAAAGTACCTGTCCCCAACAACATTGTGAGCAAACACGCAATGGCCCAGCATCACCTAATTCCTTTATTGTAACATTGTATGAGCTGCATTTATAACAGACAATATTTCCACAAGCTTTGCAATGATGAGGATAGTAAAACCATCCGAAGCCGACTAATAATTATATTTTAAAATAATGTTATTAATATCTAAGACGTAGCATATAAACATAGTAAAATATAGAAATATGTAAATCATATCATCATTCACCTGAACATATCATGCAAAACTTCATTTCACAATTTATTATCCATCCAATGTCATAAAATGTATTGCCTGGATTTTCAACTAGAGTTGGAGTTGTTTTATCAACATTGTTAACGAAAAGGCGTTTAATTTTCATATCAAATCCTCTTATTTTCACTCTTTCATCAACTTGAAAAATAAAAATAAATTCAATTACAATAAGAAAAGTATTACGAAAAATGATTCAAAGGAAGTCATACAAAGTGATATTATCAGTGTTATACGAATATACGAATATTGTTATGGGGGTGTTGCTCAATATTGTGATGAATAAAACAAATTGCTATTATATGCCAGATTATCAAGATATCCAATAAGAAAAAACAACACAATTTGTTACCGATATGTTGAATATAAAGCTCGGAATTGTATTGAATGAGAGCTGAGGGAATTTTCCCGCCTTTACTTTGATTATAATCTTTTTTCAAGGAATAAGTTGATTTATGAACTGTCCCTTTCATGAAAGCAATATAATTCAATTGTGCTGACATTATTGAAATATTTTAGTTTAAGTTAAAAATAAAAATGTCTGACAATCAAATATCAATTATCTATTAAGTTATTACTTAAGTATTAAGTTATCAATTACTCAATTACTGCTTGACAAAATGTGGAATAATTGCATCATAATATCATTCAATTTTAAAGTAACATTTAGTGCTGATTTACTGTAGAATGTTATAAACAATCAGAAAACAAACAGAAATAGCTCTAAATCATAAAATAAAAAGATGATGAGAAAAAAGATTCATCAACAGATGCTTCGTGATGTTATGAATAAATACCAATGCAATGGTCTAAATAGCTGATAATATTTGATGAAATCTCTTGTTTCTACCACATCATCTGATAATGATAAGGTTTATATGATATAAGTCAATGATTCTATACCGTACTTAAGAATAACGGATAACGATAACCCATTTTCAACGGAAAAATCCTTTTTGGATTTTTGATATTTAGAAATTGTTATCACATACAGTACAAAGAATAATATACTGTAAGTCTAATTGGCAAATGAAAACACTCACTGTAGTATAACGCAAAATGTGCAAGTAGCGAATTCGAAGAATAATTAAAGATTAATAAAGATTTTAAAAGTTCCGCTTAACTCCCGCATAAATAATAAATAAATGGTAAACGTACAGTAAGACTGCACTACTGTAACAAAACATTCATACATGCTATTGATCAATTTGTTACAGTATACTGTATTTGTTGTCCTAAACATTTAATTTACAGATTTACAGTATAATCGTATAATCTGGAATCTGTAGTTTTGCATTCAAGCGCAAACATACTGTACTACAGTTATCGAATCGTTTTTGCATTTCCACTTGCTAATTGTTTATGATAATAATGTTATGTACTGTACTGTAGGAAGTTCACGTGAATCATCATTCTACTCAACAAAGAGATAGTGCAATCAATAGCATCAGTATTAATAATAATATTAATGCACCAACACCTGTGGAAATGGTTGTTTATTTCGGATTTGATTCAACAGAGCAAGTGACTTTAGAGCCGGATCATTCTGATGCAATATTGGAGGAAGCAAAATATGATACTGAAATCCAACAGTTAATAATTCATCAATATTCTGATTGCACATCAGGATACTTGTTAAGAGATGAAACTGGACTAATCAATGCTTCGTTAGGAAAGTTTGACAATCGAGGACCAATCCAATGGAGTCGTCCAAGATTTTTCGTTTTAAAAAATAATGAATTGAAGTGTTACTATCGACCAGGTAACTTTATATTATAATATCACAATATATCTCTAAAGTATATATATATCAATAAGCTGGATTACTATTAAGTTTTTCGTGTCGGTTTATTTTTTTCTTATAAATCACTCTATTAGCATTGAAGTTTTATTATCCTTCATACTGTATAAGTTGCTTAAAAATGCATATAATCTTCGGTTGCTTTGATTATTATTTATGAAATATTCAACATTTGCACAAAATAAATTATCATAAATTATGACATAATAATGCTTTATAAATATTTATATGAAACGTAAAATTATATTTGCATTAGGACAGTTCAATACTGGTGAAAATTTAATGGATATAATCAAGTTGACCCGTGGATCAATATCAGAGGATATCTTTCGATACAAGTCATTTGGCGTCACTGAAGAAACGGAATATCGTTTAGTGATAAGCGATATAAGTGGGAAGCGGTATATACTGAAAGGATTGACACATGAACATAACTGTTTTTGGCTTGAAGCAATCAAAGAACAAATTGTGTATTGAAGCTCTTCTATGTAATTATAATATAACAATTCGATTAACTTATTAAAATATTTTAAATGTTTTAAAAGCAAATTATTACATCTTACTATAAGTTTATTGCTAATTTTCCTCAATAAAAACTGTGTTCCTTGGTAATGCTAAAAACTAACCACATCTATATGCAGATTCTAGATGATCAACCTTTACCAATGACAAAATTGGCTGGATTTTAAAATTATTGTTCATTTAATTATTATACAACGAATAGCTAATTATTATACAACGAAAAATATGTATATTTTTAAACAGTATAACAGGTGATCATGATTTCAGATGTTCAGATGTTGTAATGAAAATTTGAAAATGGTAAATATCGTAGAATCAAATAAAATCACTAAACATTTATCACCTTGAACTTGTCGGCTTGAACGAACTTCATTCCGTTTAGTGCTGACTGTTTCGATAATTTTAGTAAAGAAATAAACTTCGTAACTCACTTATCCAAGTTAAAGGTAAGTTATTTAGCCACTATCACAACTGCACGCTTCAACTCCCTCTAATTTACAGTACTTCATATGTATACCACACCTTTAATTCATCTTTTACATTTGTTATTACCGTGATTCTTTTGTAATTGCTATTTAAAAGTTGAACAATATCCCAAATTCTAAATTCTCAAAAATAAGGGTTGAACGAAACGGCGGCTTTCCGACTGACCTTATAAGTTATTTATAACAACAGAGAGAAAGAAAAGCTCCTTGTTCATCCTGAAATAAGTTAACTATAGTCCAATTGTCCAATTTATTTATTCCATAGTCTTCACATAAACCTTCTTGTGGTTGAAATAAATTTATTTAGCATAATAATGATCCGAAATAATTTTATTCTTCGTCGGCTTTTATCAACTCCAGCGAAAAAGGTTCCACCAACTGCTCTACAAATTAAAGAATCTGAAGAAAGAGCAGCAAAATTTAGAGAATTTTTGAAAGTACCAGGTGATTATATTCGTAAACAATTGACAGAGCTTTAGTTTATTTGTTGATCTTGTCACAATGCAAACATACAAACTAATCTATAACAATTAAATAATATATTTTTGATAATTTTATAGTTGCTCGTCTACCATTTAAGGGCAGAATTGATGAAAGTGAGCCATTAGCAAATCCAGCTGACTTAGCTGCATTAAATGGTATGCCAGAAGAACATGCAAAGCGTACAGTAGTTATCTCACAAAAAATGTTCAAATCTGTTCAATCAGGAGATAAATTTTCACACCAATGGCAAATCAAATGGAAAAATATGGAAAGATGGACTAATCCACTAATGGGATGGACTTCTTCTGCAGATCCTCTTGGAAACCTAAGGGTACAATTTAATAATAAGCTTTTTATCATTTATTTTAATTTTAATAATTAATAATAATAATTAATTATAATCTATTTAGTTAAGTTTTGATACACAAGAGCAAGCTGAGTTATTTGCACGTAAAAATGGATGGAAATTTGAAGTTGAAAGTCCTACTGTCACTAATGTGATTCCTTCTGGAGATAACCTTTACAGATACAATTTCTTACCAAAACGAGTAAGTTTTATTATTGTTATAAAAAATATTTTTTATTGTTATCGATGATTATGATTATTTTTGATGAAAATTGTATTTATTTATTATATTATTATAAGTATTATTATAATAACTCATTATTATTTTCTCTCTTTTTTTATAAATAATGTATTATATTTTAATAATAATATAATTAATTTTATTCCATGCCAACAAAACAATTTCTTAAAACTAATCAATTTTTAAAATGTATATATTATTATCATAAATTATGTATATATTATATAATAATTTTAATAATCATTTAAATATTCTTTTCATTCCATTCCAACAGAGAAATTCTTTCTGCTTGATTTATAAATGTTTATATTATTATTATTATTATTATTATTATTATTATTATTATTATTATTATGGTTATGGTTACTTCTTGTTTCATTATTATTATAATGTTCTCCTCCTCACTATGGATGGAACAATCTGACTATAAAGCAATGTTCGTTGCACATGAACCTATTAAGTGTGCAAAAACAAACAGTAGGAAGGAGGGTGCCCTATTGTGGTGTGGCACAGTCCTATTCAGTGAGAAATTAGCAGGAAAAAAAATAAATTCTAAAATTTCTTTTGAAAAGCAAACCGTTGTATACATAAATGTAAATGTCAGCAAACTATATTTTCTCAAATGAAATTATTATGGTGAAAAACGGTTTAAAAAGTAAAAATATCAAAAAATTATGACAGTTACTGTGGAATAATAATTATAATATCATTATCCCACCCATTCATTATTACTGTATTCCTTCATCAATTTTAATTATTATTATGTTTTGATAATTGCATTTTTATCTTCTTATAATGATAATAATAATAATAATAATAATAATAATATAAAAATTATAGCAATAATTGTTACTATCGTCGTGTATATTATAGACAACTCTAGAATTAAAGAAAAGTGGTGTGAAAACGACCTTATTTGTGAATCCAAAGTATGGTCAATCTAATTTCTTCATGCCATTAACGTATCACGGTGACAAGGAGGTTGAACAGTTTGGTCCAGTAGCAACTAAGAACAGCAAATAATTCCAGAATTATCATTTCTGACTTGAATAAAAAATGATTATTATTATTGTAATTACGATAAGTTAATTGTCAATTTTTAATTAATTTTGTATCTACACCCCCTTCACAGTCATTTTGTGAAGAAAGATTCCCTTGGTTCAATTCCTTGGTCTCGTAACAACTGAGAAGATGACCTTTCAATGGTTTTAATTGGAATAATATTAGGAAGACTATCCAACACTCCAACCCTCTTCATCAATAAATCATAACCATCATATTGGTCTTTACAAGAAGAAACAATGTAATTTTGGTTCTTACCTGACTGATGAATGATATCGATGGGTGATTTATAGGACCCATTAAGAAAATCAATAAAAGCACTCGTCAACCTGTTTGAAAAATGCGACAACAAAGTCCGCTCCAATTGAAATGAATGGTTATAATTTCTTTGACTACATACTACCAGGAAGCTGTGTATGTTGGAATTATAGGTTTTCAATCCTATATATTTATTTATTCCAGTTACAATTATTACCGTGAAATTATTTATTCAATATAATCCTGTATATCATTTATCATATTCACACTTGAATACTTGTTATTTATT
>VKHH01007553.1:0-10143 GCA_015144975.1 Epipyxis sp. PR26KG | reverse complement strand
CGACCAAATAACTTCTGTTATTAATTATTTGAGAGTGAATAAAGGTAGAATTATTGAATTCTATCATACTCCACGATATAATAATTAGGATGATACTTCTTAACAGAGCACAGTAGTACCTGATAGGATATGTGCTAAATGATAATATTCTACCGTTGGAGACCGCAGAAGACGTAGAGCTGTGTTGCTTTACTTTTTGTAGTTAATGCATATTGTTTTTATTTATATGATAAGATTCGCTAATCTAATTAACTTACCTCCTCTTTGAATCAATGCATTTATTTTTTAATAAACTCATCACAGCAGTGCCACCATAGAAATAATAAAGGATTCCATTTTATTAGTTCCTATACAGGCGTGACTAATTATTGGAATAGCAAAGTTGATTATGAGAAAACAATAGATTAAGATAGAAACAATATCCTGGATATGTTGTAAATCTATCATTCATATTTCTTATTTCTTTCTTTTGTACTAATAAAATGATAAATTATTCTACAATTATTATTTATGAAATATTATAATATCAATATTATAATACCAATTGGAGGTATATCAATAATAACATGGATTATAAGAATTGAAAACATGAATTTGATATATTGGGCTATCGCTCGACGAAACTTAAAAACGACTTCTTCAAAACAGTAATCGTCATCAAAGGTCACATTATCTTCTAGAACCCGTTATTACTTAAATTAACCAAATCTAGTTTACTATGATGAAATGATAAACCTATCACATATCAACCTTTGAGATAGATTTTAAATTAAATTAATTTTTTTTCACAAAATAAAAACATCTATTAGCCTATTAGCCTATTAGCCTATTGGCCTATAAGCTTATTGGCCTATAAGCCTATTAGCCTATTAGCCTATAAGCTTATTAGCCTATTAGCGACTATTAGCTTAGAGAAACATGAATTATATCTACTTTTGATCTCCTCGTTGATTGTTAAAATAGATGGAATAAATGAATTTCTTAGCATTATTTTAGTGACGAAGGTTGTGGTTTAAGAAAATTTCATTCAATTCATCAGGATTTTTACCGACATACGTATTCTTAACCATAAAGGCGAGAAACATGTAAACTGGTTGACCAAATTCTATTTCATTATTACGATAATTTTGAATCGAATATTATTATTATTATATATAATTCAAATAATATTCATTCATTTGTTCAATTTCTTTAATTATTAATTATAATTATTATAATAACAGTAAAGTTATAGTTAGGAAAGCAACGACAAATAAAATATTTAAGTTAAAAATGAAATAATTGGAAATTAGATACGATTTGGACAGTCGCAAAATAATGTAGAGAAAAGTATAATCGACTAATTGACTCACGATATGGCAGAGAATATTAGTACACACAAATTTATTGACACAAATCTCGCGTCAATAATATGAGCAGCAAGTAATAACCATTGAAAACTTAATATATTTTTATATGATAATGATTTTATTATTATTATTATTATTATTATTATTATTATCATTACTATTATTATTAATATTATTATTATTATTATTATTAATATTATTATTATTATCATTACTATTATTATTAATATTATTGCCGTTTTTGATATTATTATCGTTAATATCATTATTATTATTAATGTTATCACTATTATTAAAATGGTTTCGATCAATAACATCAATAACAATATTATCAATTATTGTATCATCATATTCTTTAAGATTATTATTATCATCATTAATGGATGGTTTATAACATTCTTGGAATTTCATACTTTCAAATGAAGTTAATGAAGAGAATCGAAGTCCGAATTTATTATATGATAATTTGCTACTTAATTTTCTTTCAAGTTTTACTAATTCCAAATCTCTTTGTCTCCATTCGACTTCATCTTCAGCCTTCATCACATGAATTGAATGCAAAATTTGATTATTTTCAAAAACTCGATTTTGATTAAAATAAGCTCGGTTCCTTTTCGCATCACCTTTCAATGATTCATTTTTATATTTTTGATGCATTTCTTTCAGTTTTTTTTCTAAATTTAATTTCCAATTGAGTTTTTTCTTTCCAATATCGAATAAGAAATTGTCAGGTAATGAGTAATATAATGCAGCTATCTCAATAATATCTAAATTCTGTGCGTCATATCCATATTTATTCTAGAAAATATAAATATTAAAAATAATTAAAAAAAATAATCGAGAAAAACAATAAATAATAGTATATTTATTACTTGTAAATCATTAATATGGATTTTTGAGATACTTGTAGGATCAAGTCTTATTAACCATAGACATTTCCTCCCATATATGCGCTTTGCCAATGATTTTGACAAGCCTTGTTCAACCAAATGAAGCTCAGAGCATTCGAATCTGAAAGGTGGAATGAACCCTCTCATTTCATCCAATGCTAACATACAAAATGGTGACATTTCAGCATACCATGCAGCTCTTTCTTCTTCCTTCTCTTGCTTATACTTGAGGTGGATCTCTAATGTTCTTATCAACTTATCAAATAATGCCTCATCCATTGATTCAATATTTCGACTCATAATAGCTATATTTCGTTTCAATTCATCATATTCCATGTATTCGAGCGGCTCACCAACAATTTGAGATCTTAAAAATTCCAATTCTTCAGATTTTATCTGCATGAAAAATAATAATATAATATACCGTATAATATTTTAATAAAAGTATCACGATTAAAAGTAACTTCTTAGACGCATACCTTAATATTATTGTGATCAAGCTCATCAGAATTATTGAATTCTATGAATTTGTTTTCCATACTTGGGGTAACATCTGATTCCATATTTCTGTTGAATAAGAAGAAAGAATTCCATTGTTATTACCATTGCTGCTGTGATTAATATCAGACTTTTCTATATCATTATTGTTTGCAATTGATATTTTCATCGAAGCTTTATCAATTAAAACCATATCTCTGTCAGGATCTGATAAAAGTTCGACACGTAGATAAGTTGAAAATACAGCTTGTATGGCACTTATTCCAGAGAATAATACTTGAATCACTAATATAGGGCTATAATTCATTGATACATTAACAACTGAAACGATGAAAGTTAAGGCATTCACAATTAATGAACCATAAATTACTATTTTGAATACAGCCAAATTTGGAGAACCACGGCTTAGGTTAGTAAACTGACTTCGTTTCCATGGCATGTACAACAGTAACGTGAGGTCGATAGATGTCAGAAAAAATAGCCCTCCATAAATGGCTTCAGAAACTTTAGTTGATATCGCCGGCTTGTGTAAATACAAGAATAATGATGGTGATCCATTTCCAAAAAATAATGAGCAAATTATAAGCCACACGATTACGCCAATTGATTTGCACGATATCAGAGCAAAACCTAACCAAATTCTACTTTGTAAACTGAAATCTTCCAAAACAGAAACCAAGAAAGCAGCTAATGAAACAGCTTGAAAAGAAACCACGCATAATTGCACTATTCTCTTCCCTCTATAACTCACATCGTTGCTCTCTTGCCAAGAATATCGATATAGAATCGCAGCATATGAAATGAATAGAAATACTATGGTTGTTAAAATTCCAACCGGTGCATAGCGTGAATGCGGTGAGGAGATTGTGAATAATGGACTACTAGATGGGTTACCTGATGTTGAGCCTGGGGGTTGAACAGAAACATCCAAATCAGTAGTATTGTAGGTAGGTAAGATAGAATAAGCCAATGTAGGAAGATATGGAATATTATTTTGAAATGGATCTGTTGTTGAAGGAGTTGGGTTAGGCGTAGGTAATGAAGTTGGAGAAGCTGTTGAAAGTCTTGAAGTGGGAGAATTTGTTTCAGTTGGAGATCTTGATTCATCTGACTGCTTTACTGATGGAGAAAATGTTGGAAATATACTTGGGGGAGAAGAACTCGGTGATGCAGATGGTTTATTTGATGAAATTATGATTGGAATTAAAGATGGATTGGTAGTTGGTAGAGAATTAATATTTAATGCATAGGGTGTAACAGCAACTAGTATAGGAAATATTGAGTAAAATCTTAACATATCTTCTTGGAAATAACAATTGAAAAGTGAATATGTGTTTTAAATTATTTTTGCTTAAAGATCTGATAACTTCAGAGTTTTGTATGAAAAGTGATGCGATTTTGTCGATTTATTAGTTAATTTTCAATTTTGGTAATTGTGGATTCCAGGGATTAATAATTAATTAAACAATTAAACCAAGAATCGTATTTGAAGATATATAGTATATAATATCCAGATATATATAAAGATAATTCCGAATTTTAAAAATAAATATTCGTGATATTCCTTCATGTCCCGTATCTGGGATATGTGCGAGATGAATTCAGTAGTATTTTTACTGTTGTAGGCTCCAAAATTATGTTACCCACAATCTTGATTGCTTTGTTTGGAGTGGTCTTCACATGGATTATTTACAAGTGGAGCTTCAGCTATCATAAAGCAACTGATATAAGTTCTCATAGAGAATCTTCTATTATTGCGATTAATCATGCTGAACATGGTAGGTTTTTACTTGATGATTGTACAGTATTTTGTAAAGGTAATTTATATAAATCTTGCATTTAACATTGTTACAGATAAAGTACCAAGCGGTGAAGAAATTAACATCAAAGCTAACATCTATCATATAAATTATAAAAGTTCAGAAAAATTACCGCATGTTCGAATTGAAAATAGTATGGGGTTAGAAGTTGATAATCATGATAGTAAAATATTGCATGACAATGAGTCACAACTAATTAATGAAGATTATTTAGGTTATATAATCAATGAATATTATTTGTATCAAAAGCTAGAAAATTTAGGCATCATAAAATTATATTCAAGAATCGATGACTGGCATGAGCATGACGCAAGTAGTATTAAACTATTACCTTCATCTGACCCCTCTGTCAATAATAATGTGCAGCTAACAAATGAGGTAAACGCCATAACGGTAGCGAATAGTCCCATGTATTCTGGCTTAGTTAAACCAAATGAAAAGTATTATGATTGTGGTAGAAATGATTCTCAAACTGGTTCATTCTGTCTGGACGAAAATATATTCAATGGTGGGCATGGTGAAATATGGAGAGCTCATAAACTTAACAAACAAGGTGAACAATTATATATGAATGAAAATGTATGATATGATATGATATTAACAAGTAATCAAATAATTCGATTTATTGACCTATTCAAATTCTATAAATATTCTTACAATGTTAAACATTTCATTATATTATATTTTATGTTCATTACACTACAAGATTTAATAAAATAATAATTAATTCAAGTAATCCTACTGTAAATATATTTTAGGATATTTTAATCAACGTATCACATATGTACTGAAGCATATGCGAGCAAAAAATCGAAATTCCATCCATCTTTGTGCTCTCCGTGAGATTTATTTCGGAATTTTATTGAGAGACATAGCAACTGTTGCTCGATTTGAAACTAGTTTCATACTTGATGATGATTATTGGCTTGTATTTTATTATGAAGGGCAAAGTCTTCAATCTCTGATATATGCTACTACTTACGTCAATAATAATGATAATAATAGTAACAGTAATTATGGAAATAATGCGATTCTAAAGCCATCAAAAGCTTGGGAAAAATTACGAACTAAAAATCATGGCCAATCGCTTAAAATGTTGATTTATCAATTAATATCTGGTAATTAGTTTCAATATTATTTACCTATATCATCAACATTGTTATTTGTATTTAAATAGTACATGATCAATCAAGTCCACAAAATTTCTAAGAGATTATTTTGAGTCTAATTATTGATGTTTTGTTTACGATAGGAATAAATGATCTTCATGTCAGAGGAATTACTCATCGAGATGTGAAGCCATCAAACTTATTGTTGAATACTGATGATGGCGAAGGATCCGTTCGATTAATTATTGCTGACTTCTCATCTGCTATAAATGATGAAATGTTGAATTCTTCTTTTCATTCTTATTACTCATCAACTGGTCCTTCGATCTATGAAGAAACATTATTATATGCCCCACCTGAGGTATTATTATCATTAGATGAATATCAACAAAATTATGAGCAATCGCCAAGTAACGATTCGTTCGATTCTTCGATTGCTTTTGATAAATCACGACCAGAATCTTATGATATTTGGAGCATTGGTGTGGTATTCTTAGAATTGATATTAGGAACTGCCGATGTTTTCACTGTGGATCAGAGAACTTCAACAATGATAACACATAATATGAAAAAGAAAAAAGTGAATGGAAAACAATTAAAGAATGCATTATTGTTAGCATCATTAGCAGAATTTTGTATATTCGATTATTATGATGATAGTGTCGATGCGAACGGTTTCGATTTGATCATACCATCTGTTTTAAGTAATCTTAATAAACGATATCATGCCTCCATTTCACATTATCATAATAGTCTACCTAGGGACAATAATAATAATATTAATAATTTGGAGAAGAATGATGTTAAAAATGATAATTATTTGAGAAGGAAATACAGTTTAATCGAAATGCATAATGCTATTCTTCGACGCGATCCTTTAGGAATAGGATTTGATAATGAACTTGGTTTAGATCTACTCTCAAAACTACTCCAATTCTATCCAAAGAATAGAATCGCCTTGAAAGAAGCTCTATTACATCCTTATTTCAAAGATGATTATTTTGAAAATGAAGATGCGATTATGAATGATGATTATAAGAACTTTAACGCTGATAATAATCATGATAATGATGATATAAATGAACCAAGGGTGGATGAAATTGATGATTACGAAAAGATAGATTATATCGATAATTTTGATTATATCGATAATATCGATGAAGATGAAGAAGAGGAATTGATTTATGATTTAGATCTTGATGATACGGACGAGTATAATAATAATATTTCTGATGATAATTCTGTTAATGGCTTCGTCGAGTTCATTCCAAATGATGATGTTCATGTAAGAATGAACGGTAATGGCTTGTCCTATCATCATCATATAGATGATATAATTAATAACATCGCATTTATTTGTCCGCAATGCAATCGTAAATTTAATGGTGACTGGCATGCATGCCATCAACATGTGATGAGAAGACAACATGGTCATAAATGTTATTATGATACTCACACATTACCTCCTTGTCTATCAGATCATTCATTGCTTCCATTAGATCCTCAGTCTGGATGGTGTGACTTACAAGGTAGACGAATATATATCGAAGATGTTCATGCCATGTTTTTCGAAGATTCTTACAAGTTCTTTGGAGTGTTTGATGGTCATTTTGGAAATCAAGCAGCAAAATTCTCTGCGAAACATATTTTTGGATTGTTTGACCATTATACGAAACACCATGTGATGATCAATATCTCGGAGGTCAATGATAACAGCAATTGCGATGGCTTAAAAAATAGTGGCAGTAATGATGGAAGGGGTTGCGAACGTGATTGTATACATAAAAATCATTATTATAATCAATCGATGTCACTTTTAAAATCAATGAATCCAAATAATCATAATTATGATTCATTATTTGAAATAGCTCCTTTAAGCGATATAATTACAATAATTCATAATCGCCATAATAATAGTGAAGAGGTAAATTTAACAGTATCAGATGCAATCCACTGTATGAAATCGTCATTTTTACAAACTAATAATCAATTGATTGAGAAATATAACAGATCAAAGGTTCGTGTATCAGCATCTCACAATCAATTCGATAGAAATAATAATAATATGCGTGCTTATATCAGTAATCATTCGAGCGGTTCGACTGCCGCTGTTGTGGTGCTATTTAAAAATCATTTAATGATTGCTCACGTTGGTGATTCTCGTGTCGTTCTTTGCTGTAATTGGTTTCCTTACAACAATAACAATAATGTTGATAATTTAACCTATAGTGTGCAATTAACTCTTGATCACACACCTTATTCATCATCCGAGCGCGCCAATATCATCTCAAAACAAGGATTTATAGAAGCATCAAATGGCATATTACGAGTCAATGGCATCCTAGCTGTAACTAGATCATTGGGTGATGCATCTATGGGAGATGTGATATCATCTAAACCGGACATTCTGGTGTTGAAACTTAATCAACATCATGGGGCTGTTCATAAATCCTCCACAATTCCAACTGCTACAAACACTGCCATCGCGAAGGGATCTTATTGCAAATTATATCAAAATGCCATCACTAGTTTTATAACTAAAATTTCGAATAAAACAAATAACGATAATAATAAAAACAAAAATAACTATAATAATAATCCAATTTATCAACAATCGCAATATAATTTATTCCTCATCATCGGATCAGATGGCTTGTGGGATGTGATAAAAAATGAAGAAGCAACAGAATTAATATGCGAATATCTGCTCGATAATATGATTGATTCGTCACAAATAAATTTTAATAATCATAATATGTCGATGTTTCCATTGAATACTTTTCATGAAGCATCGAGATTACTAGCTCATGAAGCATTGGTTAGAGGGAGTAATGATAATATAGGAGTCTGTGTGATTGACTTGCTGCCAGCTTATCATTATTCTACAATATAATAATATGAAAATAATTATGATAATAATTATAATAATAAAATGTATATAATGCAGTTATTATTTTCCATGACTCGGATTATTATTATGTTATTATTTATTATTATGAATGAAATAATAATACCATGAACGGATTACATCACAATAATGTTTCACATACTTTTTCTTCATTTTACATAAATATTTTTGTTAAAAATTATTTATTTTTGATAATTATCTTCTTGACTTTTATTAACGATAATAATAATTTCTCCATAACTATTATTAACCATGTATGCATATAGCTGGGGAAGACATCATTTAGATTGTTTCTATTATTATACAAACAACAACTGAGTACATACAAGTAATTGGATAGCATGATGACCCATTAGTAATAAAATGACTTAGAGCGAGATTGAACAAATTTAATTTCTATTATCAGTCAAGATTTAAAAATAAACATTTTATTTTGGAATCGAATGAAATCAGAAAACTGATCTTAAATGATTCATGAATTATATAATAATTGATGAAATCATATTTTGTATGAGATCAATGTAATGGTAATGAAATGATAATAATAAAATATGATTACATAGTTGTGGATTATAGAGATGCAATTATAGCTGCTGTCATTATATTAGCTTATTAAAGTTTTTTTAACTCCTGGAACTGTGCTGCTGTTGATAAAGAAGAATAAAGAATAAGATAGGTGAATGAAAAGAGCGATATTTATTAGCAACAACTTCTTCCTTTAGAAACATAAAATAATTATTATTAGCTAAAATATTTAAAAATATCCGTTTTATGATGCAATAATTTATTTATCACCAATTAATCTGCATTAAATGGTACATAAAGTTGTTCAATTTTTACATTTATTACTTTAACTTCTTCAATTAATAAGTTCATTCAAATAAGTTGTTGCAATAAATGCGGAATATATGAAACGTTTCTGTTGATTTCGTCGTATTTATTATTTTGGATTAAGAGTTAAAGTTAGGTTCTTAGTAGACTACTTACTTATAGGAGGAGGGTTACTGTAGATTGAGTAGGTGTAGCTCTCCGTCACTGTATAAGTAAGGTAGGTTGTTATGAAAAATGAACAAATAATTAAAATATAATAAAAAATTCCCTTGTTGCTTGTGGAATCGAAAAGTCGTCGGTCGCTTCATAGGGTCGCTTTTTACTACTACACTTTTGTTTTGGGAAAATGAAGTAGTGAAAACCCAATGGATTCGTCCATTCGTCCTCCAGACTGGGCTTCAAAAACAAGGATTTTCACTGCAATTACCTATTATTACAGACCAGACCCTAAGCGATTAAGTTACGGTAGATGAGATGTGGATGGATGCTGATACAATTATATGCCAAATATAATAATTATTGTTGTAATAATTTAATAAGTTAGTACTTCTCATTAACTAATTCATTTGTCAACAAAATCAAAATTCATTTGGAATTCCAATTCTGGATTCGTTCTTTTTGGAATTATGAATAATTCTTGCGCAATAATAATAATAATAACAATAATAATAATAACAATAATAATAATAATAATAATAATAACAATAATAATAATAATAACAATAATAATAATAATAA
>VKHH01007552.1:0-10145 GCA_015144975.1 Epipyxis sp. PR26KG | reverse complement strand
CTTTTTATGGCTGATAAGTTTGAACAAAAAAATAAAAAATCAAATATCTCTTAAAACATTATTATTATTATCATTATTATTATCATTATTATCATTATTATTATTATTATTATTATTATTTATTATTATTATTATTATTATTATTATTATTAATATTATTATTATTATTATTATTATTATTTCTCAAGTGATTATTTTATCAAATATTATCATATAATAATAAATTTTGTTTCTCATTTTAAATTTTAATAAAATCCATAATAATAATATTATGTTGAGATGTAAGGTATGGTATTACGAAATTATTATAATATTATTATAATATTATTATGATTATCTTCTTTTCATCCCATATGTCTCAGATAAACACTCTTTAATATTCCTAGTATTCAATACTTCATACAACAACTCCTTAATTACACCAATCTCATTATTTACTCCAAATATACTAATACTATTATTATTATTATCATTATTATTATTTTCCCCATCTGTGACAATAGCTCGTATTTTTGTATCAATATTATTATTATCCTCATTTATTTGTGATTGTAATAATAATTCTTCTTCATATGATATAAATAATGTTAATAAAAATATAATAATTGCTTCAAAGCTATTTAATCGCGACTCTTCCACTTGTAATATGATTGGGTAAGGGTATGATGATGATGAGAGATTCACAATATCGAATTGTTGTTGAATGAATGGATTATTACTCTGATTATTACTATTATTACTATTATAGGAATAATAGGATGATGGATTAATGGATGAATCGAGTGGTGTTGGTCGTTTCAATAGAAGGGCTCGGGAGGAATGTTTTTGATATAAATATGATATATTTGAGAAGTCAGAAGTGAAATGTTTGCCACTAAACCTATCCCTATAACAAATCATAATAATAATTTATTATTATTATTGTTATTATTATTATCATCATTAATATTGTTATTATTATTATTGTTATGATTATTATTATTATCATTATTATTATCATCATTAATATTGTTATTATTATTATTGTTATGATTATTATTATCATTATTATTATCATTATTGTTATTATTATTATTATTATTATTATTATTATTATTGTTATTGTTATTATTATTATTATTATTATTATTGTTATTATCATCATTATTATTATTATTATTATTATTATTATGTTTAAAATGATATTTGCATATTTTATCTTTTTGTTCAAACTTATCGACTATAAAATGGAGAAATATCATAATAATAAAAATAATAATAATCCCCCAAATCCCATTAAAAAGGCATAAAAAATTATATGCTTCTTAGTGAACATAATGTTTAAACTTAAATTAATTCACTGTCCATGTCACCAAATTTTAAAACATTAAATAGAAGATAACCAATTAGAGGGACTCAAGTATTGAAGCCGGAATGGAGCAAATATCATATAAAAAATTAGCTCTTTTTTTAGAACCGAAATCATCATATTGCATAAGTTAATTTTTTTTGATAAATTTGACTAGTTATGACGAACTCTAAAGAGGAGTTGCTCTACAAGGGGGCTTTGTAAAATGTTATTTTTGGATATGGAGCCCCCTTTTTCGTAAAAATTCGTCAAGTTTATCAAATTTGACTGGTGCCCAGAAAATAAACTTGTGTAATATGATGATAGCTAACTTTTTGTTTGGTATAATATTTGCTCCATTCCGGCTTGAATACTTGAGTACAGTTCAAATACTCTGACATGATAAGTTGAAAAAATAATGAAGAAAATGAAGCATTGTATATTATTTCCTTCAGTATGGTTCAAAAATTTATCTTTTTCATTTGCCAATTTTAAATATTTATCTGCTATTGATTCATCCATAAACTCAGTATTTTCAAGTTCTTCAAATTTCAGTTTAATGTAACAAAAGGGTTAATTGCAAAAGAAGCTTCAGATAATATAATATAATGATAATTTTTATCCTTTTTTATGGGATTCGGTGGGATAATAATTAGGATAATAATAATAATTATTATTATTACTATAAACTATAATAGAGATTATTTGTATTTTGTTCAGAATTCGTCAAGAAATCACATATTCAGATAATATGATATAATATAAGTTAGTTATGATTGTCATAACAACTATAAACAAGAAATGGTGATGATCATCCATGACCAAACCTTGTAAGTTGCGATTGAAATGTATAGTAATAATAATAGCTATATTATTATATTATTAATATTGTTAATATTATTAATAATATTATCATTATGAAATAAAGCTTACTTTGGCTGTTTCCACAAAGCAGGATAATCGCAGCGATGTAAGAAGAGTATGATAATGAGCTCTTCATCAGTTAGAAATCGTTTGCCTTGTTGAAGAATGGATTGATTCGAAAAAGAACTACTCGTCGAAGAATAAGAATTATTTGATCTAAAATAAATAAAAAGATTGATTCATAATAATTATTATCATTATAATTATAACAAACAATTTCATTGGTCATATTTTGATCATAATAATCATCATAATATGAGTAGAAATAAAATAAAAATTCAATTGAATTAACTCAACACAACCCCTATCTTGCTGAAACGAAACAAAGTTTATTATAATAAATTATTATTATTATTATTATTATGTAAGACATGTTTTATTGGTTTGTGGTGTGTGACAAGGAATCGTGTGAGTATTGATCATACCTTGCGGAAATTCGTAGTCTATGATCAGGACTATTCGCTAATTCTCGAAATCTTTGTAATGTTCGTATCGTATGACCATTAACCATCAACGAGTTGTTGTTAATATTCACATTATTATTGTTATTATTATTGATATTATTATTATTATTCAAATTTGAAGATGAAAATTCATCAGGAAACATCAAATGTGACATTTGAAATAATGTTTTACTTCGATCATATTCTAATAAATAATCCTATTTTATCATTTAATTAATTAATTCATAAATTAATTAACTTTAATGCAAGCATTAACATATTGTTTGGTACCTGATTAACTCCGAGGGAACGACAGAAATCAAAAACAACTGCTAAGTTAATAATAGATCCATTTTCAAGTTTTTCTCTATACAACATACAATACCCAAATATTAATAAAAAAATAGTTCAAAGCTTTTGCCGCCGAATAGTAAGTATTATTATTATTATTATTATTATTATTATTATTATTATTATTATTATTATTATTAATTATTTTGTCACTGCAGTTATGATGAAAATGATAATAACTGTTAGCACCACGTGTCACATATTAAGAATATGTTATCCAGCATTAAACTGTAGGGACCAGTAACGACAGAAAAGTCTTATATAATATCTTTACTATATAACATAATACGTTCACACAAAAAACGTACGTTTCACTTGACAAATCAAGTATTTTTCTAACTTTGACCATGTCTGTTAGACTAATTGTACTTGTGATTGTACCCACTTGAGTTCTCTCTGCTAAACGAGTCAAGATTTCCTTCACAATATTATCAAACCTAAAAATATAATATAATAAATGATTATAATTATAACAGAAAATAAACTACCATTATGAATGATAACAATAAAAATAAATTATTATTATCATTATTATTATTATAATTATTATTGATAGGATTGGCTTACAATCTTAACACATCCCGCAAATGTCTGCTAAGAATCTGAATCAATGATTCTACCCATTCATCTGGAATATCAGTGAGGTCTAAGGATTGCAATGCATTTTCAACATGAATTTGGAAGCCATGATGAGACAAAAATGAATTCTTAAGTGTTTGATAAATGGATGACGATGATGAATGTACACGAGTATAGGATGGACTACCCATAATTGGAGAAGAATTCATATGCATATTCATACTCATATTTCCGTTACTCATAACATCAGAATTGAGAGAGACAGATGGTGACACGTGATAAGTTAATGGACTATTGATGGATGAAGGGAAATTATTTGTTGATTTATTATAATAATTACTATAATTAGTACTACCATTGAAATTGTAAGCAGAATTATTTTGATTGTAATAATTATTATAATAATTATTTGTATTATTATTGATCCGTTGGTCATTAGTCATATAAGAATTATTCGGGCTATTGTAATTAGTTTGTTTGAGTTGTTGTTCTTGAGCTAGTGACAAGTCTTCATTTAACGATTCAGCTAACAATTTAGATTTAACAAAGCTAAAATTGTCATTATTACTTTCTTTGTATTCAGGACTTTTGTTATTCCAATACTTAATAGGTGACATTCGTGTTGAAGCTAGTCTGACATTAGTTGGAATAATGGGACTTTTCATTTGTAACGACTGCTTGTTTTGAGAAGTTGAAAATAAGACCGGTTGTGTTGTGGTGTTCATAGCAATCGTTGAAGATTGATTTGAAGGATTTGGTCGAAAAATATCTTTTTGAAGTGCATTATTATCACTTCTCACACCAAACAGTTTCAATTGATTCTTTGTTAAATTAATAGAAGAGCTTGACTTTTTGTTAATAAAACTAGCCACTAATGTTAATAATGCTACAAATGATGCAATTATTCGCCAATACAAATCTGAGATATAAAATGTTTGCAATAAAATATGAATTCGAGTACAGTACATATAAAATAGATTGATACAGCGATATATAGCATATAAATATATAATATAAAATACAACCGAACAGAATTGATTTGAACATAATCCACCTGTAACAGCTATTGCAACAATTAAACAAGATCCTATAAGAAATATTGTCCACAATTTCTCTTCTTCTCGACTTTTGGCATCAAGATTTAATTTTCTGAGTTCCAACAAAGTTGATCTCGATTGTAGTTGCGGCTGCATTATAAAAATTATTCAAAAAAATAGCACTCAATAAATGAAACTTTATTTCAAATAGTTGATTGACGAGAGCTTGTTCACAAGTTGGTAACAGTAAGGTTCAATATTGCTTAATAATAGTACCTGCTGGTAAACCGGAAACTTTTTGAATATTTTTTACCCCCATCCCCGATCATCCCTGGCATCAAACTCTTTAATTTTTTATATGGAACTTAAGTTATTAGCTACGAGCCGAATCTCAAAGGGTCGATTAATTTGTGCATTTGTGCATCCGTTGATGCTGATTCGATTGTAGAAAATTTACAGTATATTGCAGTAAAGTTACGGAGTTGTTTGAGATTTTTTTAGAATTTTCTTTTTGTGTAACTGGCCAACTGGTAATTGCTAATTCCATATTTTATTTGCTCACTTGTTTGCAATGATGCTTTACGTTTAGTGTGGGCTGGGTTATGAAACTTTTGTGGTGTCTATGTGTTGCTTAGTAATTTGTTTTAAATATTTTAAAAATTAAATATAGTATGTATACTGTACTTATTATGTATCGTAGGGTATTGCATACAATATAGAGTATATAACTTAATTTATTATAAATTTTTATCTCTCTCTCTAATATAATTAAGACCAATAGCAGTATTTTATAATATTTAATATGAATTTGTTTTGTTCCTTGTTTTTGCAGTAAGTTAAACAAATTCTGATATCTGAATCTGAAGATGTCTGATACAACTTATTCAGTTGTTTCGCGTCACTTCAAACGAATCGATATCATAGATGACGATTGGCTTGAAGACTCTTTAAGTGATGATGGTATATTCATATAATCAACACATATTTGATGATAAATATTCCACTGATGAGACTATAATGATGTTTTAGAAATAGAAGTACCAAAAGAGTTAGAGCTGAACTTTGAAGAAGACGAAGATGAAGATAATCAAGTTAACGAAGATGATTGTTGGAATGATTTAGGTTTAGAAAGATTTATATCTCAATCCATGAGTGAAAATCAACCATCGGATATAGTTGTTGAACCACAATCTCATTCTTCAAATAATAATCAACAACAAGCCGCACCAAATCTCGTATAAGCAAATTCAATTTGATTAATTCATAAAGATCAAGTTCATTATTTAATTGACCCATAATATTATAATAGGATTTTACCGAATAATTTCAGATTGGGAGTCGATTGTTAATGTTAACTATTAAATATGGTTTTTATATAGCGTAACTTTACTATGCTGATATTTGTTAAGTTTATCATTATGATTTGTTCTTAAATATTATTTTAGTGACAAAGTACCTCTAGGTTGGTCCGGTTGGTCGCGAGGCCGCCGACTTTTCGCATATATAGCTACTGTATTTGTCTCTCATATTGAAGTAGCCTTATTTACTATGAATTGCTTATATAAAGCATCTATTTTATACTGTTTATATAAGAAATAACAATCAAAGCTACAATAAAAACCGCTAGCCACATGGTATGTTAGCTGTGCGTTCCTGCTCCGATATTTTTAATGATAACAAAAATAAATATAAACTTCAACAATGACAAGATATATTCCATATTCGATGTTCCAATCAGAATTGTTATATTCTTCGTATAATGATGACGTGATGAACAGTAAAAACTGTGAAAAGTTCTATCTCTGCTGTCTGTTGCAACTGCACTCTATAATAATTCCCTTACAAAAATGGTTAGATTTCCTACATCATTCATCATTCTCTTCAGCATGATTTCATCCACTTATTCTTTAAAAGCATTTTCGGGTGCTTTCAAGTCCACATTATCTACAAATGCAAGGTCTAATGGTAAACTAAGATTATCAATGAGTACTTCAGTCAAGACACCTTATCAATTAGGTAATATATACCTTTGATTTCAATGACAAAATCAAATCAAATCATTATTTATAGTTCCTTTGAAGTACTGCGGTTGTACTTGGTTGTTCTTGATGTACCGCTACTATCCATTATAATAAATTTTAACTATAAGATTTAATTGCTTAATCGCCTTGTGTATGATGTATAACTTTCCAATGAAGAAAACGTTGCTGTGTATTGAAATATTTTATTTTATAATCTTTCTTTGAATATATTTATTGTAGTTTTGGTTCGTCATGGTGAGTCTACATGGAATGATCTTAACAAATTTACTGGTTGGTATGATTGTCCATTATCAACAAAAGGAAAAAATGAAGCTGCAGCAGCCGGAAAGCTATTGAACGATAATAATTTTAAGTTCGATTTAGCATATACTTCTCTATTACAACGTGCTATTCGAACTTTATGGTTCTCATTGGAAGAGACTGGATGCATGTATATACCAATTAAGAATGCTTGGCAGCTCAATGAAAGGTTCTGTAACCATCATTATTAATACAATAAAACATACAATATTATTTTAATATTATTATAGAGTTTTTATTCATTGGTAATTTTCACTTGCCATTTTTATTTCATCTAGTATTTCAAGTTTTGTTCTTCAGAATTATTGTTCAAGAATCAAATGTTTGAATCACTTAACTAGGCTTTTTTTACTGTGGTGATCACAGTGAAATATTATTATTAGTATTATTGGACTATACACATAATTTAATTACTATTAGTTCTATATTTCTGATCATTGCATTAACATTACTACTGGACAACAGTCTTACAAAACCTACAATACAATAAAAACCTTGATTTGAAAATAATATAAATTATTTTTTTTATTCTTAATAGACATTATGGTGCTTTGCAAGGATTAGACAAACAAGAAACAGTGAAGAAATATGGTAAAGATCAAGTGAATATTTGGAGAAGATCATATGATATACCTCCACCTGATTGTGAACTTGATTCTGAACATTATCCTAAAAATGATCCAAAATATGCAAACTTTCCTCAAGCTCAAACTATTCGTGCTGAAAGCCTTGCTGTAAGCTACCATTTATGAAAATAATAATAATAATAAATTTATTGGTGCGTTAACTTTTTTTATAATTCATAATAGACAACTTTAGAGCGTGTGTTACCGTTCTGGGAATCTGATATTGCACCTGAAATTCGCACTGGCAAGCGTGTGATTATTGCTGCTCATGGCAATTCGTTAAGAGCTTTAGTGAAATATCTTGACAATATTCCTGAAAATGTTATCGCAGAATTAAATATTCCTACTGGTGTGCCATTAGTTTATGATTTAGATGCTAACTTAAAACCTATCCCTAGTAAAGATGCGATTGCTCCTTTGACGGTAAACAAAGTTGATTATTAATATTGGTGAAATATGTGGATGAAAGTCATATTTTATTAATTTTGACGTTTAATTATTATTATTTTTTAATATGTTAAAAGGGTCGCTATATTGGTAATCAAGCTGATATTCGTGCAAGAATCGAAGGAGTGAAGGTGCCATAAACTATAATAATATTATACAAAAATTTCTTGTCGATTTTTCTGCTGTTTCTTTAGGAACCGTTCGGTAGATAGAAATCCACTAAGTAGGGTTTGGAACTCTAAATTCCTAGAAATTGCAATGAAAATCCAAGTACCGAACGGGTCCTTAATACAAATGGCATTTTTCTCATTTTTATGTTTGTAATTGCAATCCTGGTATCACCAGTAGCAGTGCGATCCAAACAAATGATTCCAATAATACTAACAATAATAATACCTTATATTTATTCTATATTCTTCTAATTTTAATTTTTTTTTATAGAATCAAACAAAATAATTATAAAATAAATTATTATTTTGAAAAATAAAGTAGCATTTGGAAAGAAATATATTTTGTCTTCTGTTTCTGTCTTGGATTTGATGAAGTAATTTACACACAAACATCATATTTAGAATTCAAAATAATTAAGATAATTTTTGATTATTATTTTAGTCTTAAGATTTGTTTATAGGTTTAAAAATAATAATAATTTTTGTATTAATGTCTTTTCATTCAGAAAACTTAATATGACAGTTCTGTAATGTTACATATGATACATTTAAACAATACAATAAGCTCGTATAATTGTTACGACAGATATTTATATTTGTTCAAAATTAACATGATTGACTTCCAAAAAACTATTTGTTCATTCTCCACTGTATGAGAGTATAATAATAATAGATATTTTGTTTATAATGAACCCTTAAAGTAGTCCATAATAAAAAGTAAGTAATATTGAATAATTTCATGTGCTTTTATGAGAGTATAATAGTAGATGTTTTGTGATTTAAAGTTGTCCATATACATTGAAAAGTAGTCAATAAAAAGTTGCTGAATATCGTATTAAATACTAAACAATAACAAGATAATACTTAATCATTTCAATTGGTTATAGCAGCACGTCTCGAGCAGTTTTGAGGCCATTTTTGACAATTATGGAAAATAGTTAAATAAAATCCGAAATAATAAGAAATGCTCTATAGTAATTTAGCTTTCCGAGATATACAGAAGGATAGAACAATACATTTTGAACATTGGGGGGTTATAGTTTCAAGTTCTTGAATGCATTCCTCTATAGTTCTGCACCTCAGCTTTAACAATACTGTAGTTCTGCACCTGAGCTTTTTGCAGCTATTGTAAAAGCTGAGGTACAGAACGATACAGATGCATTCAAGAACTTCATCGCGAAAATTTCAGAGGATAATGTTTAAGCACTTTCAGCGAAACTTCTCAAAAATTAGTGAGACTACTTTTATTCCAAATCTTAAGACGGGACGTTATCTTTGACTTGGGAAATCTGTCAGATTCAAATCATACTTCACCAAGATTGAAAGCGCCAAATTTTTCTAAACTTAGAGCTGAACCACAATAATTCTTTTTTCTTGACGAAATGCATGATATGATAGTTTCCTTGATAACTTATACAATAAATAACATCTTCATGTATATAAATATAAAACACGCCCATATGCAGTAAAGCATAGATCAAAAGAAATAATCATAAGGTAAATATACACAAAATAAATCACTTACCTGTTGGCAGAGCGAAATATGTTATAAAACAACTCGAATAAAATTAACTGTTAGTTCATGGGAAATATAAAATGGTAATTTAAAACCTGCAGGTTCCAGATGTGAATGATCATCAAACATTTGGTCACATTTTGTGCATCGACCTTCTGAACTCAGCGTGAAGTCAGCTCTGGTTCGTGTGAAGTCAGCTCTGGTTCGTGTGAAGTCAGCTCTGGTCTGGTTCGTGTGAAGTCAGCTCTGGTTCGTGTGATGGTTCGTTCATTATTAATTATTAAGAAAGAAGTTCACGATTAAGAAATAATTTCATTTTAAATACCTAGAATAATGAATGGTCTAGATTAGCAGATTAACTTTTTCTCAATATCAATGAACTT
>VKHH01007551.1:0-10145 GCA_015144975.1 Epipyxis sp. PR26KG | reverse complement strand
GAACAGTTGACATCATTACATTATAGCCATGAAATACAAGTTACACAAGCACTGCATAATAACACATTATCCAACAATACCAGATACATATTAAATTCTTTGTTTACAGCCGTTTCGATATCAGTACTATAATATATATATCTAAAAAGATGTTACTGATTGTCTTAGATCTCATACTATATCTCCCTTAATTTATTGAATTATTCATTTCTTGACTAGTATCATCTTATCCAAAAACATTTTTCAGGTTTAATGTTTTAATATACATCCTAGGATCCTAGGATGTCTGTTAGTATAAAAGTTGCAATTCGTTGCAGGCCATTCACTGAACCTGATCGTTTAGGAGTGAAATTGAGACAGGTAACTGATTTGATAAAAATTCCTATATTCTTGCAGTATATTCTTGCAAAGTAAAGCTCTATCAACATGATATTCTATTGTAGATTAGTGAAGAATTAGGGGAAGTTGAGTTGATTAATTCAGACTATACAACAAGTCGTTTTCCTTTTACGTATGCTTGGTGGTCTGCAAATGGATATAACAACTATTTGCAGGGAGATAATATGCCGGAAGCAGATGATATGACGTTGATCAATCAAGAGACTGTTTATGAAAGCTGTGGCACAAAAATTAAAGCTGATTTATTGGGTGGAAATGCTGTTGTTTTATTTGCCTATGGTTTATCAGGTTCTAATAATTTAATTATTAGTATGTGTAATTTCGTTTTCAAAATTATATTTTAAAGTTGGATTACCAAATTTTCACTTTCAATATTAAGAATAACTTTTTATTATCTCTTTTGTATGCACAGGGAGTGGAAAAACTTATACAGTATTTGGTCCAGATGCAATTGATGCCCCTGATGCGTGGTTTCGCCATAAAGATCCTCATAAAGGATGGGTTAGTTATTGTTTTTGCATTGCTTTTTTCTACTATAAATATAATCTTTGTATTTTTGCTGTGTTAATACTACTTGAATTTCACATCAAAAGAGAGGTTTCCATTATTGTTTATTCCGATTTTATTAATTCATATTTATGTATATGAAATTATTATTGTGGTGAACTGGATAACCGATTATTAATTTTTTTTATTTGAAGGGAATATTCCCTCGTCTTGCATACGAAATATTTCTTGAGAAGAAGGATGGATGGAAAATTTCAATGAAGTACTTTCAAAATGTTTGTGATATTGTACGTGATTTAATGAGTCCTAACGGCGAAGAGCAACATTACAAGAGTGGAATGAGGAAAGATAGTGATGGTTTTATGGATATTGATTGGTGCGGAACAAAAATAATTAACTCTTGGAACGAATTCAGAGAACAATTCCAAATTGCAAATGCTAGAAAAGCAATTGCTCCGACACAATTTAATGCTATGTCCACCAGAGGTCATTGCATTCTTGTTTTCGAAGTAGAAATGCCTCATCCTGAAGTCGATGGAATGAAACAGAAAGGAAGAGTCTATATATGTGATTTAGCAGGTCAGTTAATATTTAACAATAAATTAAATTGTTAGAAATTCAGAATAATAAATTATTAATTATACTGTGGAAGAAATACTGATGGCATGCATGTAAATTACATTAATGAGTAGATATCAAACCAAAACTATTTGATCATATCACATAGCTAAATGGTATTTAGAATTAAAAGCGAATATTAAGTTGGTATCAGGAAAGGAAATTCTGTATCTAATTTCTCTTCAAATACATGTATCAGCAGTATCAACAGTATTATTACAACACTCCGCAATTAGTTGCAATAATATTATTAACTTAGGAATACCTTAAATGCTCTAATAAATCATTTATTTCCATCCATCATTCAATTTTATTTCAGGTACGGAACCAGCTGGTGATATTGTGTTTGCTCAATATAAGAAAACAATTAGTGATGATGGTTCCATTGATTTCAAATATATTGGACCGCATCAAGACCAAAACAAAACCAAGGAGTTGCAGGAGCAAGGGAAGAAAATCAACTTATCATTATCAGAAATGGCTCAATTTTTTATGAAAATGGCAGAAGCAGTTGTGAAGAAAAAGTTGAAACCTGGCATGTCGATTCCTGGTTGTAATTCATTCTTTCTATGCAAATACCTGAAAGATACTATGCTTCAAGCAAGAACTTACTTGTTTTGTGCAATTAGACCAGAAGTTACATTCCTAAAGTATACTTTTGCCACCCTTGGTTTTGCTAAAAATGCGTCCGTTGTGAAGTTGACGTAAGTACCCTTATACTCATTGTGATGTGATATAAAAAATTGAACGTGATCCATGGTTAATATATTTAATGAAATTTGACGTACTAAGATATTCTAATGATATTGTTTTTTAGGCCCAAGAAAGCCACCGTAGCATCATCTCCGAATGAAAGAAAACTTATGGCTGAACTAGAGTCCATGCGTGAACTAGTTTTACAACTGCAAACGAATCAAAGTAATAATAGTAACTCATTAGCCAATAATGCTTATGCGGAACAGATGATATTTGAATTGCAACAAAGATTAGCTGAGAAACAGAATGATCTTGCATTAGAATTGAATAACCAAGCCTCTAATTCACACAATAATGATCATTCGATTCAGCAACGTGAAGAATTCTCAAAACGTGGGATTTCTTTGGTTGCATATGACGGTGATTGTAGAGAACCATATTTTATTAATTTGGAAGATGATGCATTTCGTTCGAATCGTTTCATGTATATTTTAAAGAAAGAAATAACAATATTTGGTATTAAAGGAGATATACAGTTAATGTCATTATCTGTATTAAAGGAGCATTGCAAGGTAAAGTTCGATGGCATGTCTGTGTTTATTATCGGTGGAAAAGGTGATACTTGGCACAATGGTAAAATTGTTGCGGAAGGAATGCAAGAAAAAGTGGAAATTTTTGATCGGATTGCTATTGGTAAGTATTTTATTACAAGAAATAAAATGTGCTTAATTATTCTGATATTCGATGATTTACTGTGGTAATATTTTTATGAATGGATATTATGAATATACGGAGTATGACGAACCATGAAATTAAAATAATTACTTGAATCTTTTGATTTCTTCCGGAACTTAATTGGAAGTGAAGTGCCTATTTTTCTGTACAAAGTGCGGAAGTACTTAGTGCTAATCATAGATCAACGATTAAAAGTTCAGTAATAACGAAAGTAATTTCGAAAAGCGTTAAAGTTTGAAACTAATCTTATAACTAATCTAAACTAACTTGAATCATAGATATTTATTTGGTTTTAGATTTTATATGATGTGTTGTTATTCAATCTATTTTGCCTTCCAATTGATGTCTCAGGTGATCAGTTGATGATGTTAAGATGGCATGAACAAGAATATTCCAATGAACTTTTGGTGGAACCTATGTCCGCTTGTGATGCAGTTGCAGAATATCATGAAGGGCTTGTTAATAACCGCAAAACCACAGGCAATGAAAATTCTTCGATAGCTCATCATCAAATAGCCAATCAATTGAATCTAGAGAGAAAAAGAATAATAGAAGAACGTGAGAAATGGGAAAATGAGAAATCTACAAATTCACATAGCAACAATCAAAGCGAACAGTACAAATTAGATATGATTGCAGTCGACAATATGATATTAGATTTATTGCCCAAAGTGAAGGAAGCCAAACAAACGGTTGATTTAATGAATCGTATTAACCTAACTTTCGATGTAGTTTTAGAGAAGGGAATTGATGATGTTCCTATTGTTAAAATTCATGTTGAAAATAGTAATCCAAAATTATCTATATTATTAGAACCTGCTGATTTCCTAACAAAATTAGGTTTATTAAAAGATGAAATGATGAAGTTAAGGAACTCAATTGATATGTTACCTGGTAGAGAGTATACGATACCAGAGAGGCATGATCCATTATATTTGTTATTTGATAATGACTTCTTTTTAGGTAATAATGATCTCTGCATTTTATTACTATAAATGAATGAATGCAATCTAAAAATATTCTAATTAAAATTTATTACTATAAATATAAAAATGTACTAATTATATTTACTCCAATAATAGTACGGTTAATTTCACTTCATAAAATGTTTTTAGGAAGTGGAACTCATTGGACAGAATACCTAATATATAATCTAACAACAGAAGAAGAAGAATGCTTACTGGAAGTAAAAAGCTCCGTGATACCATATGATGTGGTTGGTAAATTGGAAATTAGATGGATTCCACTGGTTAGTCCGCACGAAGATGAGGACATAAACAACAATAATAATAATAGCAAAGCCATAATTTATAATTCTGAAGATATTGTTCTTGGTAAATCGTGGACTTATAAACTAATCATTAGAAGGGCAATTGACTTGGCTGTTTTTTGCGATTTAGCATATATTTCGTATGATTTTCTGGGCGAAACATTTGTTACAGGTGCTATACACATTTTTTCAATACATAATTTTATAGTACACGATTTGCAAGTCATCTCATATTATTTTCTTCATTTTTATTATTTTCTGTGATATTCGATACAGAGGCTGTTCAACAGACGACCTTTTCGCCAATATTTGACTATGAGCAAATCCATCATGTACCGTTTGTATCGAAAGAATTTATTCAATATTTAAAAGGAAGCTTTGATTTTCATGTGCATGTATATCAACATGTTGATGCTCCAAATGTAAGTATGATTAACATCTTTTAGTTGGTTTTACAATAATTTCTGCCCCATTTCCCATCTATGTGTAATCATAATGTATGAAACTTTATTTTGTTCTTATTTTATTTCAATTACTAGGATAAGATTGGAACCAATAATCGAGTCGTTGTGAATAGTATTCTGAGTGGTGAGCCAAAAGGTTATGAATTAATCAATGAACAAACTGCAAAGAATCCATGGGAATTAAAATGTGAACAATTACAATTAGCATTAGCATATTCTAATGAACAGATTATGCAATTAACTAACAAAAATATTGAACTAGAATTAAAATTATCTCAATTAATAAATAACAAAGGGAAACTTAAAACATCATCTAAACAAAGGAATAATGTGTTACATGCTATGTCGTTAGACAGTATGGTCAATGGAAGTAATTTAAAAATTGATGATGATTATTATGCTGATGGTATCAATAATAATCTGAATTTTGATATGGTTGAAAAAAATAGTGATTATCAAAGTGATAATTATAATGGAAAAGAAAATGAAGTGAGAAGTGTAAGTGAGTTATGACTACTGTATGCTACATTTTTGTTACTTTACATTATTACTGATATGTTCTGGCACTCTTAACGATAATCATAATAATCTTAAACCATCCCTTCAGATTTGTTATTATAAAAACTCGTGTCTTGCTTTTGATTGATATTCATAAAGTTCGCTTAACAGAAAGCAAGCTCAAATAGAATTTTAAATCAAAGGAAGAATTATTATAATACAATATTAAAAGTAGTGGTGATTCTAAAATTCGCAAAAGGTTTATTCAAGGAATAAAACAGTCATTTGCGATGTAATGCCTAATTAAGGTTAGAGACAAAAAAACAAATCCCCGATGAAGCGCATAGGGTAGAGAAGAAGAATTGATGGAAATGTGTTGTGTTAAGTGTTTTGAGATATATATTATGTTTAAGATTGCTTATCATTCAATTCACTTGAAGCGCATAGGAGAGAGAGGAATTGATCGAAATGTTTTGCAGTGTTATTATTTAAGTTTATTTATATTATAATTAAATAAATTAATAATGTTTTTATATTTCATTTTTATTTTAAATTAAAATTAAATAATAAGTTATAAAAATAATTAGAAATGATGATAATGTTAAATAGAAAACTTGAATATTTTAAAATTATTAACAATTATACATGTCATTGTTTGATGGATGATACTTAATGCAAACAAGTTCAGGATTAAGTGGATTGATGATGATGGATGAGTAGAGGAAACCATGAGAAGATGATGGACTATTTAATAATAAAATATATTATAATTATCTTTGAGACAATTAAAAGCAAGCAATCAGATTGAAGGATTCTAGGCGATTTAAATTAATTATTAGTCTTGCTGTTTGCTCCTAATAATTTACCATACTTCAAATTAATTCTATGATCTAAAATGAAATTAAGTTTGAGATGAACTTATTTTATATTTATACATTATTATATAATAATATTACTATTTATTTTATTCGATGTCAGCAAAAACAATTCTTTAAATCAAACCGCTAAATAATTTATAAGGTGTATCATTAATATTACTATTATCGTAATCAGGAACTCCCTCGGTTTGTTTTAAATTTTATAGGAAGACAGAAACAAATATGATAAGTTGTTGAGCATCATGTATTATGAAATTTCTATTAAATATATTCATGTTATGTTAATCATCAAAAACTATTATTGCATGACTCATATACTATTGTTTTGTTTATAGAATAGTATAGAATCGATTTTTCTAAATATCATTTATTTATTACAACAAATACTATTAGTTCTTTAAAAGAACACGGAATAGAATAGAAGCAATTCTTATATTATCTAGCGCCATTATCTTATACTATTCCAAACTTTTTTTAAATATCATATGATACCAAAAAAAGTATTGTTCAGATTATTATATTTTATTTCATACTAAAAGAAAGTAGGTTAACCAACAATTGTAATATAAAACAATCTCTTAACACCATAATTTTTAAGTAGATAATAACAATCAAATATGTAAATTTTCAATTAAAAATATTTTATATATACAGCAATTATTATGTACATTTAACTATAATCATGTATTTCAAAATCAACATCACAGCTTTTGAAGCAAGATGTGCTTTGACTTGCTCTAAAACACTTAATAACTTTTGCCATGTCCAACAGTATGCGATAGTGCAATGACTGCTTCCTGGTTTACTATGAATACTTCAATAATTCAATTCTTAGCTCTTGCATTAGAAAATCAACATATTTTTCGAAATATGCTAAGATTCAAGCCGTTACCATGCCCAGTCCGCTTGCACCTAACGAGCCCAGTTGTGCAACAGCTTTATTTCTTAATGCTTGGCCGCGAGGACTTTTATTCAATTCAAGCTGGTCAACCTGTAGTGCAGATAAAATAGTTACACTTCCATTCTTGTTAGTAGCATTTACGTTGGATTCTACATCTGCAGAATTAACGTACTGAAAGTTGTCTGTATCATTAGTATTAACCCCATTATCTTGTGATAATTCTTCATTTACCGGATGAATGTTTCTACCACTGCGGCCCCCAACTACTGAACGCTTTGTTGCAGGCAGAGATGGGGCTTGAGGAGCAATTAATTTACGTGACTCAATTTTTTGGGGATTGGGTGAATTGGAGTTGGATGATATAGCGCCAGATGCTACAATCGGAAGACCTGAGCCGGTCTTGATTTCCTTCATCTTAGATGGACTTCCTATTATAGTGGGCATATTTTGTTGTTCCTCTACTGGCTGTGAAGTAGAATCTGTTGGCTTTTCAATCTCTATACTCTCAAATGGTTGTTCAAAAAGAAGTGGTCCACTTGCTTCCAGTTGAATTAGAGCTTGAGCACCGGTACCTTGTCTTGAACTTTGCCTACTGCTTCCTCTTGTATGGCTACGACGAGTATTGGGCCGCTCCTCTCCATCCGCAATGTTCATATTCATGTTTAATAACTCAGCAGCCAATGGGTGCATACTAAGAACATCAGGACCAGCAGTAGAAACTGACACGATTGGTTTTGAATGTGGTCTTGAAGTCAATGACTCTCCCTTCACAGAACTATTCACTGTAACTGATTGCAAATATGACGTTGGTTCAGGCATTCTGGCTGACTGTGATATCATGACGGAGTTAACTGTACCATTTGCATTAGTACGCGCTACAAGATTTAATTTTGGCACCTCAATTGTTTTTGTAGGAGGCAATTTAATAGTCCCAGCAATGGTATTATTATTTTGGTTGATATTAACGTTGGCATTGTTTGTCTGCAAATAATTATCTAAAGTTGGCATTACAGTTTGGTTAGGAAGAGAACTATTATAATTTACACTGGAAACATTATTCAGTTTGATATATTGTTGAGCTTGAAGTGACGATTGTTGATTTTGTTGTTGATGCAAAATTGATGGTGTTTGCAAGTATGGAGTAACCACATTGTTGGAAGGTTTTGCGTGCGATTTAGCACTTATGACTGATTGATTCAGTTGTTGTTTCGCTTGCCCAGTACCAGTATCAGAAACGCTCTCAGGTTGAGAATTAGTGGTTTTATGACTAGTGTTAGATATATTTGATTCCGTCGGTTGTATGGATGGCTGATTTTGGTGAGAAGAAGATAGTTTAAGTCTTAATGCCTTGTATTTTTGTTCTAACAAGTAATACATCGCAGTATTCGAATTGCAAGCATGGCTTGCAATTCCATCTAATACAGCTTGCGAATCTAAACCTGCAGTTGATATAGCTCGCATTACTTCGTTTTTTGTTATTTCACAATCTTTCTCTGAAATTATTTCTCTTGGTATTTCATCCTCTGACACAATATTGTACCAAGCATGCTTTCGAATATCATTTATTTGAAAGCGCTTATTTGGATCGGTTTCCAATATTTTGCGAATCAAATCTTTTACCTCGGCTGATATCCACTTTGGGGGGTGATAATCTCCAGATAAAATTTTCTTATAAAGTTGAGCTGTGTTGGGATCCTCGAACGGTAGAAATCCACCAACTAATGCAAATAATATTACACCCAAACTCCAAATATCAGCAAGAGGTCCATGATATTTCTTTCCAGCTATCATTTCAGGAGCAGCATAGCATGGAGAGCCACATGCTGTGGAAAGCAATTTCCCTCCCTATAGTTTAACAAGACATATTTCGTTTGTAGTTCAGCAACAATCGTGTACAAAGCTGTGTAGCAACATGAATTAGTCAAACAAAGCATTAGCGGAGCAGCTACCTCATGAGTGTTGCTCAGACCGAAATCAACAATTTTTATCAACCATCCCGATGATGAAGCTTTAAGTAAAAGGTTCTGTTGTCAATTAAAAATAAATATATTGATTTATTACAGAGGAAGAGGCAATAAAAATTAGTGAAGATACCTCAGGTTTTAAGTCTCTATGAGTGATATCGTTATTATGCAAAACCTCTACACCGTCAATTATTTGATGAAAAAACTTGCAAGCTTGAATTTCTGCAACATGCTTTTGGGCTACAATATAGTCAAACATCTCACCTCTAAATTAAAAAATGTGTAAGTTAAAAATTGGATTTAGTGAAGTTGAAATATGTTACTGACCCTTCAGCACATTCCATTATTAAGTATATGGTATTTTGAGTATCCAACACTTCATACAACTGTATGATATTATTATGTCTCGACTTTTTCAATATTTTAATTTCACGATTAACTCGTCGAACATCAGCTTGATCTTTGATTCTATTCTTTTCCAAGATTTTAATGGCGACCTTTTAAATCGAAGTAAAAGTAAAAATACCACATTATTTAATAAATTTGGTGGTTACCTTTTCCCCTGTTGGAATATGGACAGCAAGCTTAACCTTTCCGAATGTCCCTTCTCCAATTGTTTTTCCGATCATATACTGCCCAATAATTTTTCTTTTTTCTTGGTGAGTAGAATTCACTGACTCTCTAATTCCTTGAGTTCCTTTCTCTCGCTGATTGCTATTTCCTCTAGTATTTGGGCGGTTTCCATTTGACGATTTTACTCTCGTTGACATCGTAAAAAAATTATTTGTATAGTTATTGCGAAATCGTTTAACTTAAATTTTTTAATATATTATTATAAGAAATATCTCATTTGATTCAGCTTATTAAACAAGGCATATTATACAATTCTCACAGTTAATTAATTGTTATTTATTTGTTGTTTCTGTTATACAAAAAGTTTTCATCGTAACCGTCGATGGAGTGGTGTGAGAGTTTACGTGAGTTATTGCCGAGGGGTAAAACGGTATCTTTCGAGTTTGGTCGAGACCGCAGGTCGAGAGCAAACGAGAAAGATTCTGTTTTAGCCAGAGGCAATAACGAGACATAAATGAGTGAAATGCATACTAACACCGGTTATATTTAGCTATTTATTGAGAGCTATTTTTTGAGTTATGCCACTGGACCACTAAAGATTTTATTATTTTCAGGTTTCAAATTGAAGTGAAAAAGAACAAT
>VKHH01007550.1:0-10150 GCA_015144975.1 Epipyxis sp. PR26KG | reverse complement strand
TTTAATATATTTTATTTAACTGTTTTACGCTCCACCAGAGCGTCACTAATAGTGGAGTATTAAAATAATTTAAATATATTAATTAGATTATTTTGCAATTTTTAGCGAAGCGTAAAAATCCCTTATTTTAGTTTAATATAAAAAGTTTCAATATATAGTTTTCGTTAAATTTAGTAAATATTATATAGTAATAAAAATACTTTTGCTCATCCATTCCGGCGGTCGGGGGGGTGGATTAAAATTCATGGAGTTATGTAATTTTGAAATTAATTAATATGATTTTATTTAATATAATACACTGAAAAATCACAAATACATAAAAATTGTACGCAAAACTTAGAGAAATTATGGAAATTGATAATATGTCAATAGTTTGTTGATATGTGTAAAATTACGCCAGAAAAGTCAAGTGCAAGGTAGAACAACACAAAATCGAAAAATATGAAATTTTGCTTAATTTTAACTAAATTTAAACTCATTTTCAGTGAACTCAATAGCTGTACACCATCAGTATAAGCAATATTAAAATATCCTGTACGTGTGGAAGTAGCTGAAACCTAGAATTCAGAAAATGTGGCAAAATATTCCGACATATGCTTAGAGCTCAAAGGCACCAATATTAATCAATAATTGCTCAATCCACCACAACCTTTGACCCAGTCTAACTTAATACACATTAATAGGAAACAAAGGATGGTAATTTTACCTTTGAATTTCTTTCCATTGACATTGAACTTATGCTCATTTCTGCGAGGTCAAAATTAGAAAATTGAAACACCACTTGAACCAACCCAGATAACAAAATCCAATCTCTCCAAAGTTTCTAAGTACATAATAAATAGTTCCTTAAGGCTGCTTTGTTTATTTCTTTGTTGTTGATGTACAATGGTCATTTCTGTTTCAGATTGAATGAGGAGATTTTCATTTGAGCTAAATTCTTAATGCACAAGCAAAATCAGCTGTAAAAGATTCTAAATCTATCTTAGATAGATAAATTTATAAATGTTCTGAGGTATTTTTGGTTTAGTTATTCACGTGTAAAAAAGGTTGCAATGATGAAAATGAATGAATGATGGAGAAATTCATTGTTGAATGTTATAGTAAAACGATTATTCCTTACCGTATTTGATGTATGAAATTTTGATTGATGTGAAAATGGAAAACTGTCTGTGATATATCGATAACTTCACAAAATTTGAGAAAATAGTGAAGTCACCGTCGGTGAAGTATACGATAACTACGTTACACTCCGTTATATCATTGAATTTTAAGCCTATCATTTTAAGTCATTCTGTTTATATACTGTAACTAAAATGATTTTTAGACATGTTGTAGCCAGTCGCCATAAAGAATTTTGAATTTTGTGGAGATGTGGAGATTATATTATTACTAGATGAGAGTAATAACATTAATGAATCATATTTATTCTGCATTAGACTATGAATATTCAATTTCTTCAAGGATATGACTTCACCAAGCATTTAAATAAAATCTCACAAATCGAGCCTTTTATACTGAGATTGTATCTGTTTATTTGTCATAGAAAAAAGAAAAAACGTTTCTCAAAACTTTTTACTTGTCATTAATTAATTTATTATAACAACCGTTAATATAAGGTTTAATAAAAAGTAACATCATCATTTAGTTACGCAAATTATAAAAGTGCAGCGGCATTCCTTTCCCACTGAGGCATTATAAAAACGTTTCGCGGGAATGTTTAAGTCGAAGCATTCTTCAAATACATCTGCGCCAACAGCTGCCGCTGTGGTAACGAGTCCAGTTTCTCCTGGCAACATGCCAACTGCTGTTGATATCGAAGCATACGAAAGTTTGATTCGAAGGATGAAAATATTGAGTAAATCTCAAACAGCATTACTCAAGGTAGAATTTTATTGATAATAGTACTGTCAAGAAGAATAAATTCGACTGTTAATGAATAACATAAGTTATTATGAATCACGAGCTATACATTGTATTTTCCTATGAAGCTGTTGTTTTTTCACTTTACTATATCATAGACTTCATTTTTTATCGTAAATTGATTTAGGCTTACTTACATGGCAAGCTTTCAGCTGGGATCAGTTTAGTATCAAAAGCTGCCGACTATCTTAACAAAGTTGGCGAAACTCAAAAAACCAAAGAATTGCGTAGTGCTTTAAACTCGCTAAATCTCCATGAAATAGAAGTGGATGTCAGTTCGACTCAAGTCATATTACTGGAAGAAGTATCCCTCCTAAGAGGCTCTATTGCAGCTGGATTGACAAAATTTGGATTGAATGATCAAGTCTCCCCAACCGCCAACAATAATGTTGCAAATAATAATAATAATAATAATAATATTCAATCATCAGCAGAGGACCTTAAGAAAATTGAGATTTTAGAGAAAGAAAACAAGAATTTGCGTGAGTTATTAACCGAAGCCCAAAAGCAATTGACTAACTCTACCTCCACTCAAGCGAGTAATAATGCCGTTGCAAGTAGTGCTGCTGCTAGTGAAATTAATTCCTTACAAGATTTACTCAAGTCCGTTCAAAGTGAAGTTGAAACCCAAAAAGAAAAAAATAAACAACTAACAAGCCAATTAAATGACGCTAATTCAACATTACAAGCGAATAATAACTTGGTTGCAAGTAAATCACAAGCGGAATCTAATTTAACGAAGTCTATGAATGAAGCTCAAGAAAATGAGAAGAAATTGAAAACTGAGATTGAGCGATTAAAAAGTAAAATTGTTCAATTGGAGCAGCAAGTCACATGGAATAATAAAGATGCCGAAGCCAAGTTAGCTGCTAAAATCGACGAGTTAAACAAAGCATCTGAGTTGAAAGTAAAGGAAGTTGAAGGTAGATTGGAAGCGGAGAGAGAGGAAATGATGGAGGCGATGACTCAAGAAATCGAAGTAAGAAAACTAATATATTAGATATATCATATATGTTTCTTTATATCATATATGTTTCTTGACTGCATCCCTTCTTCTCATTGAAATTGTTATAATTTGATAGTATTTTAAATATCAATCATCGTGCATTTTTCCATCCAACTCCATTTACCAATGTTAAGGATTTTGTCAAAAATTAAGTTAGAATAAACATTTGTTTACCACTTGATTGTACATTTACAATGAGTTTATCATTATCAGCATAATGAATCTGAATTGTGTTTTAAATAGCGAAATGTTTGTTTACTGTGTGTTACTGTTACTGTAGGAGATCGAAAAGGGCAAAGCAGCTGAAAGAGAAGCCTTACAAAAAGAAAACGAGGCACTCGCAAAGAAACTTCAGCAACAGAAAAAGTCTTACGGAGACTTGTATGAGACTGTCAGAAAGCTCAAAGAAGCCTCCTCTGCTTTATCGAAGAATTATAAATCATACAGCGTATTGACGAAGCGAGAATTAGCAGAATACGGAACAAGCATCAAATCTATGTTTGGTACTTCTCTTACCTTCAAACTGAAGGTAACTCAACTCCCTTTTATACAAGCATGATAACTGGATGATATATTTGTTATGATAATTATATTATTATGGTCGTTTGCGATCTAGCTAATAATGATAATGTGATCGAGCTTAACTTGTCAACTCATAACAAATGGCCATCGTTCTAACCAGCCAATTATCATCACCATTTCTCACCTAAACTACATCGATATGATGGTGAATAATAAACAAATACGGCAACTCTATATTTATTATGGTTGTTGTGATATTTTAAATTCATTCATTCATTCACCGATTTTTAATAATGTTACTATAATAATGATAGGATCTCACGGAACAGTTGCGATCCACTGAAAGTAAATACCGCAAAGAGATGATTGAAAGAAAGCGACTTCACAATCTCGTACAGGAATTAAAAGGGAATATTCGAGTGTATCTGAGATGTCGTCCACCCACCTCCAAAGAGCTAGAACAATTCGGAAATGATGCGATGTGTGTGTCATTCCCAGGTAATATCGCACAAAGTGATCATAAAAAACGTTTATCAATCATTCCATACTAACAAATCATAATTAATAATGATAATAATTATCATAAATATAATTAAGAATTATTATTATTATCATTATTATTTTGAACTCTCTCGACGTTGTGTTTCTGTTTGAGTTTGAGCAAGTTGTCTATTTTATAATAATAATTATACTTTCTCTTTTTGTCTTTACTATATTATAGCAATATTAATTACTATTATTGATATTATTTAAATTCGAATTGAAGCGAAAAAATTCGATTATCTTTATATTATTATGTTACCCTTAGGTCCCGGTGAGGTGAAAGTGTTCAATGAAAAGAATCGAGAGAAAGTGTGGGAATTCGAGGAGGTGTTTGATATAAATACTCGTCAGGAACAGATGTATGCTGATGTGAGCGGACTTGTCACAAGTGTGATGGACGGTTTCAACGTGTGCATATTTGCATACGGCCAGACAGGCTCGGGCAAAGTAAGTATTATATCATAGAATAAAATATTGTCAATCTAGCGATTATTTTATCATAACGCATCATCATGTCAACTTTGCAATGATAGACCTTCACAATGAGTGGCCCGCCTAGTGACCGAGGAGTGAATACACGAGCCCTGGAGGAGTTGTTTATGAGAGCAGCTGATCGCTCAATGGAATGCCATGACACCATTTCTGTGAGCTTGCTTGAAGTTTATAATGAAGAGATTCACGATTTATTGGTAAGCGACAGCAGTAGCAACGAGAAGCTCGAAGTGAAGATCGGAGAATATGGTAATTACGTGCCTGGACTAACCACAATAGTTGTCGAGAACATTCAAAGAGTGTTCGAATTATTACAATTCGCTGATCGTAATCGTTCTCAAGCCAAGACTGACATGAACGAGCACTCCTCCAGATCGCATATGATGCTGACAGTCACTGTGGTCTCTGAGTTCAAAGCAACGGGAAACATCACACGAGGCAAGCTGAACCTGGTGGACCTGGCAGGATCAGAGCGAATCAACAAATCAGGTCATAATAATAGTTATTATATTATTATAGTTATTATTATTTTTGATGTTCCTATCCATTAGCAATAATGTTATACCATGTCAAGATGAATAATCTAATGTGATATTGTGTGTTATGCTAATTAGGCGCCACCGGTCAGGCGCTGAAAGAAGCTCAGAACATCAACAAATCATTGTCCGCCTTGGGCGATGTGATTGCAGCGAGAGCAGCCAAGCAATCTCATGTTCCTTTTCGTAACTCCACACTCACTTACCTGCTACAAGACTCTCTATCGCAAGACAGCAAAACTCTCATGATCGTGTGTATTAGCCCTGTCCTGTACAACTCCGAAGAGACATTCTGTTCGCTTAACTTCGCAAGCAGGTACGACCCCTCCCTATAATAAGAACTATCAACTCTTTTGTAACCATCATATTATTTTTTATTTTCGTTTGAAAGGGTTCGTACGGTTGAACTTGGTAAAGCCTCCAAACAGACAATCACGTCAAGTGTTTCTTCATCTAATGTTTCTTCAACGTCTGGACCTAACTTCGCCCCTAGGTCTAGTACAGGCGGGAGTGGAATCAGTAACAATGGGAAGAAGTCAAGCACTACAGGAAGAGGATAAACTTGAAGCCTGTTGAGCTTCTATATCATGATTGATATCATGATCATGATAGCAGTTGATTGCTGCATTCCTCCCTTGTTCGTGTGTTACCTTACCTGTACATGATATCATATGATAAGATGTGATGGCATGATAACATGATAACATGTGACGGCATGATGATATGATGACATGATGTTAGTATGACGTGGAGGAATCGTATGTTGATATGTTGTCTGATTTGTAAATAATTGTTTTGAATGCCTCATTTCATGTGATGTCGCTGCCCGGGATCCCGGGATCATTGATGATATCCATGTCATATATTTTAACTTAGCTTGTATAATATTTTATAATTTAAGAAAGTTCGCACTGTTCATTCAATTCCTCAGTCTTTGTGCTTGTCGAAAAAGGCATCAAACATCGTGAAAATATCACACACGCCAAAATTCTACTACTTATACGACAATGGGTGCCTGACACGTCGTAACGTAACCTCTTAGATCGTAAAATCTAATCTTATTTTCTGAACTTGGTCAATAAGTTGTTACCGTTCTCTACTGGGTCCATATAAATAAGTGGATTATCTGTAACCAGTGGTCTAAATATGATGATCTACAAACATACACCTAGTTCTACAGTTATACTGGACAACCGATGCACATAGCACAGCAGGATCGATGCTTAACGAGACTATATTAGCATCATCTCTTATAATCGTAATAATTATGTGCTCTGTAAGCATGTCAGCCACACATCTCAAAAATCAAAAACAATAATTATTAATTTTATTATTATTATGTTATCTACTGTCTCTGAAAGTCCATTTATATCAAATCCCCCTTCCTCTTCCTCCTCTTCCTCTCCATCATATTATATATCATATATATTATCATATCATATTATCATAATTATTATATTTGTGTCTCGTGTTCTTCGCAGATAGAAGGAAATGAACAACTCCACTCCTATCACAGCGAACCGTAACCGTAAAGCGTTAACTAATCCTATCATATCATATTTATATATTTTACAAACTATTAATCCATTCATACACCATGTCAGAGCCCTCAAACCATTAAAGGCCCCTATAATAATAGTGATTATGATTATAAAACATTTCAAAATAAACAAAAATGTTTGTTGTTCATCAAAAATGAATGATATCATAATTATGAGTCGTGAAAATAAATGATTCGTCACATCTTCCACCTCACACACGACCCCGGACTATATAACAGATGAGAAAACAACAACAATCATCAATAATAATAATAATATTATTATTTGTTAGAATGGATGAAAGTGGATGAATGGAAGAATAATGATAATATTATAATTAGAGGAAGTAATCAGGTGCTGGGTTTCTACTTGGGACTCCACGGGACTCTTGAGGCGCTGCTTCGAAAATCTGAAATAACAATAATTATAAATAATTATAAAAGAATTAATTATAATTCAATGGTTATTTTCTCACAAAATGGTAAGAAATATCATAGAATATGGAATTATGATAATAATAAAGGATATGAGATGATATAATAATATACACATTTTATAAATTAGGCAGTTTTGCTAGCATTGTAATATAATGAATAATAATATTATTAAAATTATTATATAATAGATCTACATTATTATTTATAAAAAAGATAAAATAATATTATAAAATAAAAGAATGATAATAATAGTTTGAGGATAAAATGATGATGAAAGGCGTAGAGCATGAGGCCATTTGAGATGAGTCAGAGCATTACCTTGAAGTGTTGATCTAGATGCTCATCTAGTTCGAGAATGGCAGCCACATTGCCGCACCTGTAACAATAGTTAGGAGCTGACCAGACCGTTACCAAACTATCCGACGATTGACCCTTCGAACTCTTCACTGGAAACATCGTTTTATAACCTGAAACAAAAAAAAACATTCGAATATTATTATTATCATTTTAATTGTTATTATATATTATATCAGCATTACCTTCCATAACCAATTGATGAGCACGTGCAATCAAATCGATGTGATTAATTTCATTGAATTTTGCAACAACATCTGCCCCGAATAAATAACCTGCTCCACGAGGAGACAACCCCCACCCTTCAATATCCTCTGGGTCTGACCACATCAAATCACACATAGCCCCGTCATGCGGTACCTCCTGTTTACGGTCAATGACTCGAATCTAAAACATGAATCATAGTTATTAATAATACATAAATGTCTTTAGCCATGTCATGACATGCTATCATATGATCGTGATTATGACGTGTCATGATATCATAACTATTACCTGATCAAGGGTGTTGATTGCTGGCGATAAACCGCCATGCACGCAAAACACTTTGTCATCAATGATCGCGGACAAACTGAGATAGTCGAATATTTCTGTGCAATATCTCCACACGTTCACTGATCCATACTTCTTCAGACACTCGTCATAGAAGCCGTACACTTGAGTGATTTGACGAGACTCGTGATTGCCTCGAATCAGAGTTATGCGATCAGGGTATCTTACCTACAAACAATTTATTTATGCGGTGAAAAATCTTAGCAAATAAATTGATCGATTCATAATGCTCTAATTGTGATTTATATTATTTGTTCATCATTTCTGATCAAATGATCATCTGATTTCAAATTAATACAGTACATGTTACCTTAAGGGCAAGCAATAGAAGAAACGTTTCGACACTATAATAACCTCGATCTACAAAATCTCCAAGGAATAAATAATTAGTGTAGGGACATTCTCCACCTACTTTAAATAACTCGATCAAATCATAAAATTGACCGTGGATATCGCCACAAATCTATCAAGAAAGAATCATACAATCAATATTAAAGATAGAGTATCAGTTGATTATTTATATTAACAGCTATATTAAATTTGTCGATACACTGAATGCAGTTCATTTAATAATATTTAATTAAGTTATGTTTTAAAATTAAATTTAAGTTAGCATGTTAGATGAAAATATTGTCGTGTAACATTTTAATTACTTACTGTTACAGGGGCATCAACTCGTTGAACATTACTTTCATCTATTAGAATTTCTCTAGCTTTGTCGCACAGAGCTTTGACTTCAGACTCTTTCAAATACTCACACTTTTTCAATCGCTCTATTTGTTCATCTAAATTAGATATTGACACCATTCCTCAAGCAATCTGGTTTTGAAATATTTTATTAACTGCAATCCTGCTTATTACAATTACGGATGGAGTTTAACCAATTTTAATGATTGTCGTACTACTAATAATAATAAACAAAAGTGTGGTAAACCGATTTCCACCACCGCAAATCGTTGGAAAATTAATGAACGGTAGAAATAGGAGAGCGAAACCAACCGTTTTCAAAACATAAATCATTTTGTAGATGATAAATTTAACACGATTCGGGATTATTGGAGGAACTCGGTAAAAAAGAAAAAAGACAACAAACATAGTTTCTGTAACTGTACAAATAAATATTACCCTCAACAAACAAACAAGTTTTTTCGTTTCGTTCTGTTTGTGTTATGGATGTTTCTCTTTTCTCGTGAAATGTAATAGTTTCTAATTATTCAATTATTGAGTTGGGGGCCGGAATAATTAATATTCCATGTGTTGATCATTTGACTAATCCGAGGATTAGTCAAATGGGGAATATTAATTATCCCGGCAAAATGTGACCCGGGTGCGAATCCCTGGGTGAGTTGAGGGCCGGACTACAGACACCTTTATGTGGATGGCGGGGGTACAGTTCGCTCTTTGGAACGCACGCGCCCACGGGCTCATATATTGTCAACACATGGAATATTAATTATTCCGGCACTGGGTGCCGAGTAGTGATTACCAATTTTATGGAAATTCTAAAATGCAAAACATTGACCAATATTTTCAAATATACTTGCTATTGTAATAAGGGGAAAAAACCGTGTACTTAAGGAGTTTTACATTTGGCAACCACCTGCTCACGAAATATCGCATGAAAATGAATTAAAATAAATTATTAATTTAGGTTTGTCAAATTGTTCATGAATATTTCCGAATAATCAAAATTTGATTTTAGAACTCTTTAAAGTTTGTTTCTAAAGTTCGAGAATACAAGAGAACAATAAACAAACGGAGAAGTGTTGCAACTAACCTCGGTTATCGAATAATGATGTTTTCGAAATCTATCTGATATGAAAATTTCGCAAAAAAGTCGAATTCAAAATCATTTTTCTCGAATATTTTGAACCGAAAAGTCAGTTGTTGTTTTACTGCTTAGTCGAATGATTTGCACTTCAAATCATACAATATTCATCAACAACAAACATAATTATTAACATAAGTAACACTATGATGATTTTAAATCGCTTAATTCAACGGAAGGAAGACGTCACTTCAGGTGGTTACGGTAAGCGAATAATTGATGCAAAACAACACCATGAACAAATAATATTAAAATTATTGACTTTTCGACATTCCAAATTTTTAACAAATTATTTTATGCCAAACTATAATCTTTAAACAATACCAAGATTGGGGTAGCGATAGGGAGTTTGTTGCTATGCTACCATCTGATATTATCAATGATAATTATCCATCATATGATATTGCGATATCGAATAT
>VKHH01007548.1:0-10164 GCA_015144975.1 Epipyxis sp. PR26KG | reverse complement strand
CTAAATAGACAAAAGTTGACACTTTTCTGGTAGCTGAAGAGTTTTGTTATTTACTAACTTTTAATAAATCCAAGAATAACTTATTCTTTTTGATAATTTACAATTTGCACATATTAATCCACAACCAACACCAACTACATGAAATTCTTAATCGTCGCATTTGTATTGTTGTCAATAGCTTCAACCATTTTGGGATTTGGTTCACGATCATTAGCAGTATCTCGTAAACTTGTTATACACAATCGCAAGCAAGCCCCAAACAAGCAATTAAATATGGTAGTTTACTGATCCATAAAATCAACCTTTGATTTGATCAGATACGGCGTAGGTGCCATAGATCGCTTTGAAGGAACCGGAGTGTGGAATTTCGTTAAATTCAACAGAAATGACAATGAAGGAAACAGAATAGCCAATGAAAACAAGCAGGCTTCTGAAAAGAAAGACTCTTCAACAAAAGCCAAAGTCAAAGAAGAGACAAAGCGCTAAATTCGAATGAAACTACAGATCTATAAACAGATCGTGTATTTATTTGTCCTGGTAGTTGTTATTATGGTTCGGATGATTGGCATCGAGATTGCTTCAATTGGTTGCAATTCAATGACTTGATGTAACTTCAATAATAATATCGGCATATATTTATACATTATCTATGATTATAAATCTTAAATTTTAATTTCTAAACTTTATAGTTACTAATTGTCTTATTTTCAATTTTAAAAAACTAATATTGCAGCAAGGCAGAGGGAGCAGAGGAAGTGACATTTGCTAACAAAATATTTGAGCATTATTATATGTTCATTATTAATCAACTAATCTATTTATATAAAATTATATTTAGAAATTTTACTGTAGTTAATTATATTATATACAATATAAATAGTTTTCAAATAATTTTCTTTTCAATAATAATCCAAATTGTCATTATTTGACATGTCAATAATAATAATTATTATTACTGTACTATAAATAGAAATTATTTGAATAATAATAATAAAGAGCTGTTATTTAACTTTAATATTTTCATCAAAATATATATTATTTATTTCTCATATAATTTACAGATTATAACATAATTATTATTTATATAATTTTACTCCAAGAAATGATCACATTATTGTAGCAATATGGCTCTTGTCTTGCAATGTTCATAAATCATATATGCTATTAGATCATTCGCAATTCAATTATTGTAATAAATATATTTTTGTGATATAATTTTTCTTAATCTTGTTTAATGTTGATGAAATGATTTATTATGATCATAAGTTGAAGTTGCATTATAATCATAATCACATATTCATATCTTCAAACCTAACAAGTATATTATCATACTTCTATCGAATAATCACAAATAATTGAATATCAAATAATGATGATAAAATTTAAAAAATAAACTTAATTTAATATTACAACCCTTCCCCCCTCATTCATGCTCACAAGTGACTTAATTCAACAAGTGGCATTTTATTAATTTCAAATAATTGTATTCACACACAACCATCCATTCATTCACCAATGATCAAACCTAATAACTGAAAGGACTCAAAGAGAACCATATTATTTATAAACATGAAAATAAACCAAAATGTATGAATGAATGAATCCATATCCATACACGACTCCATCTTAGGCATCATCTTCCTCATTATCCACTTCATCTCCATCCTCCCCATCATCATCATCATCGCCTTCCTCCTCAGCTTCTTGTAACCAAGTTATGAACGGTTGAGCACTTGCTCGAAGAATCTCAAGAGTCTCAAAACTAATCATCGACTCATCAGCTGAGTACTCATTACGAGTCAAATCAGCCGCCCAAGAATAGAAAGTGTCTTCATCAACCAACTCCTCATCCAAAAGTGTCTTCAGTGCAACCGGGAAAAACCTTAATAATTTAAGCGTATTATTATTATTACGATTAATATTATAATCAAAGTCTCACTTGATAATGTTAGGGTAGCGAGATCCAAAAAACCATTCAAAGCTAGCAATGAGATGACGTTGTAAGATCTCAGTAGCAGCTAGTTCACTGAGGATAAGTTTATGAGATGGGATTTCTTTTGCAGAAACAATCCCTTCGCTGAAGACCGCCCCTAAGAATATGATGATTCTATCAGCTGGACGAAGGGATGACATGGTCTGAATGCTCCGGAGCTCATCTAAAATAGAAGAAGTAGCAGCTGAAGTATTATTAGTTAACCACAGCTTGAAGCGATCGATGCCATCCTCTATAATTATAAATAACATAATAAAATATTAACATCAAAATTATAAAGCAAAAATCATGCCCCCCATACCCCGTCTAGGGCAACACCTCATGACTTGATTCAGACAGCAAGAACTATCGTTGCGAGTTCGAACAGCCAGCACATATGCTTCCAAGAAGGTTCAAGTTCTGGAACAAATACGGCTATGATTCATCATCTGTTCATCATTATCAAGTCACTCTCCCACACAGACCCCGGTACACATCCCACCCCATACATTTGTATTGGTAAATATAGAACTATGGAAAAAATTGCTTTGACTTACCCGTTGCTTTTTTATCAGAAATATCTTCTTCTTCTGTGATTCCAAAGACATTCTCACCGAGTCCTTCTTCATCCACTTTTGAAGTCTTTTTCTTGAGTTTTTTCTTTCCTTCTTCTTCATTTTCATCTTTTGAAAGTTTTTTCGGCTCAATAGAATTAGATTTAGAAGAGGTAGTTGTTGTTGTAGTAGTTGTAGAATCTGTTTTAGATTTCTTTTCTTTCTTTCCTTCTGCACCTTCCTTTGCTTTTTGTAACTCTTTTGCTTTTTTATGTTGTGCTAAAATGAAAGCAGTCAACTTGTGTGTCATGTCTACACTTTCTTTGTTACCACATGCCATACAATTTTGAGCAACAATACCCGCTTTGATTTTATAATGAGTCTCAGGTAGTTTACATGATTTACAAAGAACAAAATGCTCGATATATTTCTTGAGATGATTTTGTAAATCAGCATCACGATGAGCTCCATTGACAATCGCACGTTCTGTATCTACCGCATAAGTTGTTTGAGAACCTAATTCACAACCGAAGAATTTTGTAACTTCTGCGGGTTCACGTTTCAAATGGTCTGCTAAATCAACGACATTCACTAATACAGTCTTGATACCGTTACCTCTTCCTTCCACTTTGCCTGTGACACAAAATTAAAAACACAGGTTAATACTAAATTTGACTTCAACAATAGAAAATTAAACGAATCAACTATTCTCGGTAAATCTCTATTATTTACCTATGATTTTCGGCATTTGGTAGCGATAAGAAGGATCTTCGACAGGAGTGAAACCAGCAATATTGATCATTTTTATCTTTTATTTTTGTGTATATACCAATCATACAGTAAATAATTATGATTGTTTATGGGATCTTCCTTAAAGGAATGAAGGTAAAAGGTCCGACTGGAAGAAAAAATTGCGACAATAATTTTTAATAGGTTTTATTGAAAAAAGAATAACTTATTTCAAAATTGAAAAGCTTGATAAAATAACTTTCAATAGGTTGATAATAGTCTAAGCTTTATCAGCACAGATTTCAGAGCGTAAAAGAAGAAAGTCGTAAAATTGTGATGATGATGATGATGATGGTGCAATTGAATTTGCGAGAAAAAACAGAGAAAAGGAAGGGGTATGGGGGCTTTGGGAAATGGATGGTGCTTCAATATGAATAGATACGGATTTAGAAAGTAGATCTCTAACATTCTTATTTGAAATATAAGGTTTAAAATATTACACAAAAAATATAAATTGAGTTGAATACCTTTTCAAAAAATACCGTTTTGCGGTATGGTGGAGATTGCTAACGACAAAAACAACACAAATAATGCAACAACAGATATAATTCTGGATTGAATACACTTTCTCACACACTATCATTTATCCAATCATTAAATTTTTCTGATAGAAAAGAACCCTTGTGCAGGTGACTGGGAATGATAACGAACACTTAAATTAGCCTCCGGTGGCAATGAGATATACTCATCAATACTCACACTTGTCACTTCACCAGCTGTATGGATCAATTTCCGTAGATTGTATCTATTATACAAATAAAATAATTATGAATGACATTGGTTTTAAAAACTGAATACTTACAGTGACGTTTGGTCTTGATTAATGGATGATAATCCTCCTGTGGATAAACTGAGATTAACATTCACAGGCTCCCTGGGATCAACACCAGCAGAGGATATTGGCTTCGGATTAATCGATTGGTGTTGTAAAATAAATATTGGTTCATCATTCAAATAAACTTGAACAGAAGCTGGAAGAGTAGTGAAGACAGCGACACTTATCCTAGACACAGAAAACATATAATAATAATAATAATAATAATAATAATAATAATAATAATAATAATAATAATAATAATTATTATTATTTCATTCTATTACTATAATAATTTTTATCATTGTTATATTTACTATAATAATTATTATTGTGATTATATTGTTATATTTTTCTCACCTGTACAGTCCCGGGATCCGCACCTGTATGTTAGTCGTGCTTTTCTTCCATATGAATATAGCAGGTGCCGCATTGATCGCTTGTGAATCCCATGGGACCCAACCATCAGATATCAACTGACCAGACGTCCACAAAAATCTACATACAAATTATTTTGAGATTATTATCATTATTATAATAATCATTATTGTGAATGAGAATCATATCATGCCTTGCTCCAGTTAATTCCCCAGCAACTCTTCCTCGCAATGTCATCAACTCATTATCAATTCTGGTAACGTCAGACGGTAAGTTAGCGACATTCTCCTGTTCCTTCCTTAAAGCCTATTATAATGATATTATTATGAAAAACAAAGTCAAATATTATTGAGATATTTTATTATTTTCATTATTATATTATTATTTCCCATCCGAATCCACCAGGATGGGGCTCTGACAAAACTTTTCGGACAATAAATTAATAAATCATTCAAAAAAGAAACGTCAACATAATAATAATCATTATTAACATCATAATTTCTATAAATAATAATACCGATATTTTATGTTCTAAAGCTTCTGATTCTGTTTGAATCATATAAATCATTTCTTCTCTACTTGCTTTATCTGCCATCTCACGCCTTAAATTCATCGAGACATCCCCTACAGCTAACCTCCAATCTAATTTATCGAATGAATTCCCATTCGAATTAAGAATAGGAATACTCGAATTCATTGGATTTGATGGATTATATGGATGAGTAGGTTGGGTTGAAGTTAAGTCACGAAGTGTTGCTAATTCTTGTTGAAATAATGAATGACTTTCTTTTAATAATAATAATTCTGATTGGATATTATTCCAAACAGAAGATGGAATTGTTACTGTTACATTATTATTATTATTATTATTATTATTATTATTATTATTATTGTTTTCTGATGATAATTTTTGTTTATTATTACGATTTCCAAAACTTGGATTATTTGATGAATTGTTTAAAACGGATCTATTTTGGCTTGTTTGTATCTTAGAAGTGTTACCTACATGCTGTTGATTTTGAGAAATAATAGTATTATTTTTCGAAATGAATCCTTTTTCTTGACTTTTATTTAGATTCATTCTACTATTATTATTGTTATTATTATAATCATTTTCATTGTTTTCATAATTATTATAATTATTATAATTATGGTTATTATCATAATCATCAAATATAATATTATTTTTATTATTATTATTATTGAATAAATGAATACTTTTGTTTTCTTTAATATTTTGTAATAATCCATCGAATTCATTTGCGATATCTATCATAAAAAAAGTGTTGCCAATAATATTAATAATAAATAAACAGTAAAATAATTAAATGAACGAAAGAATTTGTCCATAATCATATTATATCATCATATTAATTCATCCATTTATTCATGTTACATAACTTATTAAGGGTTGTTTAATACTGAAAATAAACTCGAGTTGCTGCCCAACTGGACTTTCTGTCAGACTCGAGTTTACCATAACAAAACATATCAAAATATCGAATATGAAACTTAACTTGAGTTGAAAATCAAGTTAATTCGACACGAATTCGAAAATCGAATCAATCAATAATTGGCCGTTGTTGCAAGAATAAGGCGAATCCCCATGACATATACGGTAATTAATAACGTTATAAAATGACAACACTTTTATTCACATTATATGGGTACCTTGCAATGATTGTGATTTTTGCACAAAAAGCTCCCCTTTCATTGGCTTCTTTGAAGGTGATAATAATTGGTGACCCTTCGCAGCTAGTTCCTCCAGGGTAGGATTATGAAGAGAATTAATCACAGATTGGAAATCACGAATATCGAGCTTCTGACTCAGCGACTTAGCGATGTTAACTGATAAATCACGAACTGCCTTTCGAGTCTTCATATGCTTCTCACTATATTATTATTATTAATTATTATTATTATTATTATTATTATTGTTAATTATTGTTAATTATTGTTATTATTATTATTATTATTATTATTATATTATTATTATTATTATTATTATTATTATTGTTATTATTATTATTATTATTATTATTATTATTGTATTATTATTATTATTATTATTATTATTATTATTATTATTATTGTTATTATTATTATTATTATTATCAAACTTAACCGTCTAGCTCACTCACCACACGTCTCAACTCTAATAAAACATGATTAATGTTAACCACATGATGAAACACCATTGCTGCAGTTACTAATTGTAAAATATTGTCTTCCATAGAAGGAATTAAACGGGAATAATTACCAGACAAATAAGAAATATTATCTTTGTTGTTATCATTTATTTCCGCATGCAATGGGATGAACGTAAATCCTTCTGCTGGGATGACTCGAACATCTGCACCAAATATTTGATGAGGAGCTAATCCCAGTTCTTTTCCTAACCTTAACATTATATTTAATTGAATAAAAATAATACGATAATTAGATTTTAATAATAATAATAGTAGTAATTTTAAATTATTATAATAGAACAATTATTATATTTTGTAATAGAGAAATATCATAGAAAATAATAAAATATATTAAAAATATATTGAAAATAATAATATGATAAGAATTAAGGATGTGAGAGAATATTTGTTATGATTGCCATAATAATAAATAATGATGCTTTTGTATAAAACAAATTATAAACGTAATATATTCTAACCTTGCAGTAATTGCACCTTCAGCACAACCATAATCTAACATATTCATCACACGAATAGGATGTTTTCTCCCACTCAAAAATATTAACTCAGGAATACATTCAGCAGTCTATCATGCATAACACAATCAAAATATTTACCATAATACGGTAATTATATAATACATATTATTAATTTTATATTGAATATTACCATTTTAACCATATGATCTGCTCGACCATCTTCACCATCCTCTTTAGAAATATTTTCAGTATTTTCAATCAATATATTATTACTATCATTAATATTTATTTTGAGATCATTTTCTAAAGTTGAGCCAAGTGTGATTTCACGAATAATACTATAGATTTTAAAATCATCATATCCAGCTTGTAAACAATGACTAATAATATTATTCCATTCATTTAGATTCATTTTAAATGATGATTTTGATTTATCTTCAATAGTGGATGTTGTTTTGAATCGTTGTCCATTCATGACATAATAATTTGATATACATTCTCTATCAGATAATCGCTGCAATACACGATTCTTCGTACTATTTTGATCTAATGGTTGATTCCAAATAAATTGAAATTGTTTTTTTGATTGTACAGATGGCTGTTTGTTAAATCCTATCATAGAGCTTAATTTACTAACTGTTTTATTTAAATAACAAGCAATAACGTGAATCATTTGATTAGAGTTTTTGATACTTACTAATTTCTTCGTAAATATTATAGATGGAAAATTTAGTTCAAAGTTATCGACATCTACTTCAAAATTTGAATTATCAAATAAAATGAATAATAACTTTGATTTATATGTAATTATATAGTTAAGGAGTTCCGGAAGTATAGATTTATTTGTTACTTCATTTATCCAACATATTATCACATGACCTGTGATTTGATTCTCTAATTGGCAAACTTCATTATAAGAAAGAAAATGAAGCGTTGAAAATTCATTTGATTGAATGAGAAATTGTGCATGATTTCTGATATTAAAATTAATTCTGCCAGTTGTTCCATCATTTGAAATAATATAGCATTCCGACGCAGAAGTACCAACAGTGGCATATGAAGTTCTCGGACAAATCATTTGACGCATTGATAATACGAAAGAACCAAGATCATCATTCATGTTGCTCATACTGTAGTAGCGAAATATTACTTAGTAAGTTTTTATCGTAATAGTAATTTGAACAAGTAGAAATTCTAGTTGGAAATAATTGGAATCTATGCAATATGCTGACCAAATATTAATAAGTAGATAGCGGATAGCATGCTTTATTACGTACTAAAATATTGAAATATTATTTGTTATTTGTTATATGGTGATAGTGAAAACAAAAATATTACCGCCGGTAACTTGAATGAATGAATGAAAAGTTATTTAGTTTGTATTAGACAAGCCCTTCTTCTTTCTTACATAAAATTTTCAAATCGTCGGATAATATATATACTAATAATAAAAATTAACCAACAAGATTGAGTATTTAAAAGTTGTATTGTATTTGGTTGTATTAACTGTATTTCACACAATTAAATTAGTAAACGAGACCAGAAAATGTCCCATCTATCGCATAGTCCTCGTTTGTCCTTAAGTTCTCCACATTTCATCAAAGATCAATCGATCATGAAAAGCAACAGCACCAAACGAAACTATATGTTAGAGTCAATGACTAGAGATAGTCTGATTTATTGGATGAAAGAGATGCTTATGCACAGCTTTGTTCTAGGTGCAACAGAATCATATGTTGGTACTATGGAGTACTTTGAACAATTAATTGAAGAGCATAGGTAGTGAATATTATACTTACACCAATTTAATGTTTCTTTTGATAAAATATACTTTGGATTATGTTATTAGAATATTTGATAATATTAATTATTTTACTATATCTATTTAGAAATGATCCTACACGTAGCAGATTGAAACAATATGTACCATCAGTTGGTGTGTTTCATACACCTTTACACCTTAGTGAAGCATTTCAAATATATGATCAAAAATATTCCATTAGTCTACGTTGTCATGTCTCACCTTCTTTTCATGAAATTCGTCATATTTTGAATTTAGCTCAAGTTATGTCCATAGCTGACAATTTAAAAATGATAAGTTTTGATGGTGATCAAACATTATATTCAGATGGTGGTAACTTTGAAGAAAATGAAGAACTTTCAAATGCAATTATGCATTTATTAAGAAAAGAAGTGAAAGTTATTGTTATAACAGCTGCTGGTTATGGTTTGGATGGATCAAAATATGAAGTTCGATTACAAGGATTATTAAATAAATTCTTCGAGTATGATTTGCCTCAAGAATCTCTCACAAACTTTTATGTAGTTGGTGGGGAATGTAATTATTTATTACAATGCCAACGGATTGATAATAAAGGTACTGTATTTCAAAAACATCTATTTTATTATTTGTTAATAATTGTTATGTCAATCATACTAACATATATTATACCTTTATTATTATCATAATTCCATGCTCAATATATTTATAATATATAATTATCATTTTCTATCATATTTCTTACTAGTATGTGACTTATTTTCGAATTCTGAACAAAATACATATAATTTTCTATATTTATTTTTATAATAATATAATTATATTAATAATAAAATAGTAATAATAATAAAATAATAATCAAATCTTACCCTTTTATGTATAATATATGATTTAATAGCACGATTGGTTGCTGTCCCTTATGAATATTGGCAAGCAGATGATTTGAATGGACCTAAACCTCATAATTGGCCACAAGAAGAAGTAACAGAATTATTAAATGTCGCTGAAAATAGTATGAAACAAACTGTGATTGAATTGAAATTACGTGCAAAAATAATGAGAAAAGAACGTGCAGTGGTATAGAAACTTCAATTTAGAAAATAAAACATTATTATTATTATTATTATCATTATTATTATTTTTTATTATTATATTTTTATTTTCTTCTTTATAAATAATATACATATATATTTTATAATAATCTTATTA
>VKHH01007547.1:0-10168 GCA_015144975.1 Epipyxis sp. PR26KG | reverse complement strand
GACGAAATTGATTCTGATAATACTGATGTTACATTGGCAACATCTGCAATTTGAGCTGCCACACCAGATGTGCTGTTTGCAAAAGTTGCATTTGGACTTATTTGAGTATCAACCACCACACTACCAGCTTTCACACTTACTACTTTGATTCTACTGGTGGAAATACGAAGTAACAGCGCTAAGTTTGCAATGAAGCTGTCAGAAAAGAATGAGTCGATAGACATATCAATTCTCATAGTAACTGCAACCACAGGTACAGCCACGAACTTATAAAAGCGTTTAGATCCTCCTCGTAAGGTAACCACTAACAATCTGGCTTCTGGATCTCGAGTATTACTTCCAGCTGGATCACTCAAAGTTGGGTATCTTTCCGTAAATGGAAGGACAGGAGTGTAAATCATGTCAGAACCAGCAACAAAAACATTCATTTTATAAGACGAAGTGATAAATATCTTTACCACAGCTACATCAGATTCAAATGGAGCATCCCAACGAAGACGAAATTCGGAAGGAGTTGTACCGGTTGGCATTAATCTGATAGTTCGGCCACTTGCAATAAAAAATGGAGCTCTAGAATATGAAAATCTCATCGCACATAAATCTTTTTTCGGTGGATAAGAAGCAAATGTTCTGTTTTCAGTTTGTAAGTTTTTTGTTACTACAATCGGTGTTATCACTTGAGGACCATCATCTCTCCATAACGCACTATACTGTCGAAGAATTGTTGAATCAGAAATGTTAGACATTGATGAAGTGGGGAAAGCACAGAAATATAAACTTGGACTCAAATAACCCATATCAACACAGGATGGGTAGGGTTCAATATAAGATGGATTATTGAATATCAACTGTCCACCATTCACAACCAAATCAGTTACTACACTTTCATAATCTGACGGCTGAATGGAAGTATTGTAGGTCAACCACGATGATGTATTATCGAATATTGGAGAAGGAGAATTATAAGCCCTTACAGTAGCAGCGGTGCCATCTAAATCATTCACTACCAATGTGTTTAAACCCATACAAGGTTGATTATTGCAAGTATCATCATTCGGGTCAATATCAAAGCCAAACCTTGAATCAAATGTAGAGTATTCCCAAGACAAACCAGAAGTCACTACTGTAGGTTGTTGGTCATACTGAGATGGACTAATGGCAATAGCAGCTGATCTATCTTTCGTTGAAGATGGTATGCATCTACTGTCACTCGTTGATAAAGATGTCGATCGAAATCCGTGAAAACTTGTGTCATGAATATGTTGCTCGCTGTATAAGTTATCCACTGGTAGAGCATATCTTTTATCCCATGGTAGCAGACACAAACGATCTGGAGTATTAGGTGGTTCGCATTCAGCGAATCTACCTTCGATAGCACAAGTCCTTGCACGGTTAGTCCATTCTGGAATCAAGATACCAACTCTTTTGTACACATTACTGAGACTCGACTGACAATTTTCCTTTCTACCAAGTGGATCGCTTTCAGAGAAGACTTCGCATTGGTGACCATCTTTAACAACTGAATCAGCGAGATCAACACAACTTGCGTTTGATAAACTTAAACTGCCAATGATTTTAGACGATACAACACCAGTAAATGCTTCAGGAGATGAAACGAAGTACTTCAACATAAGCCCAATAAAATTTTCAGCTAATACACTGTTTCCAATGAGGGTTCTAGCTTTCCCGTCTATTGTTTGAATTCCAGCATGAGCATTCCTCCAACTCTTTGCACCTAATACAACGGCACAATCTTTCCACGAACTTTCAGTTGGAGCCATTGCTATAATTGATAAACCACTTCTGCATCCAACTGCTTCGTTATTGCTCCATTTTGCATCCAACTCAACATTTGACAAATTATACTTGTAGGAAGTACCACGAGTAACTGAGCATAATTCAACAGCTTCGCTTCTATCCACTAAAAACAATCCTGTTGCAACAGAAAATCCTTGGTCTTCTGATCCAGCGGCAATATTATTTTTGCAAACTCCATATTTTGAATGAATATTATAGGAAGCAATAGGACGGAGCCAAGGATAAGAACTTAGCACGACTGCAGGTAACTGCGTAGTACCGATGACTAGATTCGACGATACGTTGAACGAAACGCAGTCAGAATCAATGAAAATTCCTCCACCCCAGTTTCCACTCGCTACATTATTTATAAAAGTAAATCCAATTGTCGAAGTTGCCCTGAAACAATTAAAATAAGAAAAGAAAGTGATTTTCTGAGATTACGATAATGATAACATAAATACATTACCTCGTAGCAAAGTTATATCCAGCTTTGAACGAACAATTAGATACAATTGATGGTGGATGAGATTGATCTACATGAGTCATTGAGATAGCATAATGATCTGAATTCATTTTACCGAAATTAGTGAACTCAACATTAGTAAAATTTGCACTTCCGTAGCGCTTGGTAGTCCCTGAAACAAAATCAACTACAGCTATGTGACCACCGAATCCATAAGATGCAGATCGAACATTTTGACTATCCATTGAGACAAACTGAACACTACGTGAAAGGACTCCAACTGCACCACAAAACCATTCTTCATAAATAAACTCACACAAGTGAGTATGATTCAATGGACTGTTAAGCTGAATAATAGTGTGATTTCCTGATGTTGGGTAAGCAATACTGACTATTGTGCGAGTTTCAACACTACTACCACTTTTTTCTGTCGGAGAACTCCATCGTTTGCCATTTGCATTAAAGTATGACGTAGGCGACAAAATGATCTCATCACCAACATTCCACATCACTTTATCATAGACAGACAAGACAGTTGAACCAGACTTAACTGTGGAAGTTAATTTTGTCCAAGAATGGCTTACATTCTTTCCATGCGCTCGGATAGATCCAGGTACAGCAATTACCTTAGAACCAACATACTGACCTTCATTTATTAGTACTGGAGATGAAGATCCTTTTCCTCCATAGATTACAACTGTTGCTTTTCCCTCATATTCACCACCATCTTCACCAATAATTTCAAGGGTACCCCAAACTTCAATGCACAAAGTTTTCAAAGTCAAATCTGGATTTGCAGAACTATTGAAAGAAAGCTTTCCGTAAATAACAATACAACCCAAAGCTGGTGGGTTGATATCTAACACAATCCACATGTTGCTGTTGATAACCACTTTCTGGGAAGCCTTTGGAACAGACCCAGAAGGCCAAGAAGTTTTCTTAGACCAAGGGAGAGGATCATCGAGGGTTGGAACAGGAGGAATGGGACATCCACCAGGAGGACATAATTGGCTGTTCACCAAAACACCGAACTTTGGATTTGCATTAGCTTTGGAACCTTTAGTTCCTAAAACAACATCTATCGTGGCATTCTGATATCGACAATCAGACATTTGCACTAACGATGACCCATTTCTTGAAGCCATTTTCGTTTTTCCATTGTATTTCACGGTGAAAGTGTAAGGATTGTAATCCCATGGATGTGGTTGATAGCTCATAATAACTGACTCGTTCTTACCATGACTGATTGCTTCATTCAAATAAGCAGTATCACCATAATTATATGCAAGTTTACGTGCAGATTCGCCTGAATCCATCCAATTTAGCGAATAATTATGACCCGTTACTACAGGGAAAACCCATCCATATGTATCGAGAGGTAAAAAATAAAACTCCGATGAACCAACATTTGATTGCAATAGAACATCAGTGAATGACAATTGACTAGGAGTGACTTGATCCAGTGAAATTCGACGAATTCTGGCACTTTGTCCAACGCCACCACAACGAATACTGTCTGAATAGACGGAAACAGGAGTTAACAGAGTGCATTCAGGCCACAAAAGTGCATTGAAATGACGAGTAATCATAGAATCTTCCACACCGGCTAATGTTCCATCCAAGTCCCAGAAAATCTCTTTCATCGTTTCAACCCAAATAATACGCAAGTCAGTGTTCACCCACTTGAGTTTCTGATAACGATGAGTGTAGGCACCTTGTTTCATAAATTCCCCTGAAAGACATGCTTGGCATCCAGCAATTGCACCACTAGAACCATAATTAACAAACGTTACGTTACTGACGAAAAAGTATTCATCTTGAGGCCCAAAGATTGCTCGTTTGCCTAAATCTTGCCCTTCTGAATAATCAAATGAACCAACCAACAAAATATCTTCGAAAAAAGGATTCCCGTCGTAAACGACATTTTTCAACATTTTGATCGATATATCATCTCCAGTATTGTCCATAATCACGTGTCCTCGATGATGAATATCTCCATGTTTTCTACCAAATATGCCATTTCCTCCATTTTTATAACTTAACAAATTTCGAACGTATTGCGGAGATGGAGCACTACTATCATCTAATGGATCAGTTAACGGAGTCCAGTGAGGATAAATTCTTAAACCCATTGATCCATGATTACGAACAGTATTATTTTGGAATTCACCAAGTGGCATATTTTTTGGACATAAGTTATCTTCTTCAAGAAAACCAGCCAACTCAAACCAAAATCCAAACATTTGAGAATGAACAGCTACATTGTCTCGCCAAAAGTTGTGAGGGGTGGCGGTCCAGAACACAGCAGGCTTTAAATCAGATGCTAACAAGGCAGAACTGCGTTTTGTAAATATACCCAAGTTTCCTGTAATAGCATTATATTGTTCAGCACCATCCTCAACAAAATAAGTATGCCCTTTAACATCATAGGCAACGTTATCTCGCACTTCCCAATAATTAGTGTCGTGAGTTGTTACAGCGCGTTGAAACGAGTGATGAATTGTGTTAGCTTTTACATAAGACCCAGCCATATTACCTCCTCTATGTGAATGAGTGCAATATCTACCAAAATTAAATGCCTGACCGCAATTAGTTATCTCTGCATTTTCCATGTGATAAATACCACTCATCATTGCAACAGTGTGAATACCGAATTCTTGACCAGTGCTTGTGTATGGATCACCTCGAACAACTAAATTCCTAGTCAGCAATCCGATTTCACAACGCATGTCAATCACCCGACCTTCGATATATACGATTTCAGCAGTATGTGTATTTGCCAAAGAACTTGTGAATACAACTTTATGATTATTTTCAGTGTATAGCACTGTCATTATCTCAATTCCAAACTCAAGATCAGATGCGGTCTTATTGGTTCTATCACAAACAAATAAAGTCCATCATTATTATACGGACGATCATAATTCAAACACATCAAACTTACCCTGGAATAACAACTGATTCACCTTCCGCGAAATCAACGGGTTCAGAAGTTATTACATAATTCTGGCCAGCATAAGCAGTTTCTTGGAGTTTTGTCCACGTTCGAAGCCTCTTTTTGCCATGAATATCCAATTGACCAGTATTTCGAGATGGTAAATGAACACCAGAGAATGTTTCTTCCATTGGCATTCCAATATTTGCTACAGCCAAACACTTTGAACCAATATAAGGTATTTCGATTGAAGTGTATCGATCGCCATGAAGTGTTATAGTGCCTTTGCGTTCATATGGTTTTTCAGCTGTTCCTACTTGAAAAAGTCCACCATAAATGAAGAAATAATTTGTGTCCAAATTTAAATCTTTTTCCATATCAAAATATAAGGCACCTGATACCACTAAAACAGAAAGTAAGGGAGTATCAACATCCAAAACGATTACTTGACCATCTGGAATCCAAACTAAATCTCCATCAACTGGAGGTTCCATATTTTTCCAAGAAGTTAAAGCACTCCATTTATCAATATATAAGAACGATGCATCAGTTGAAACAACAGCAAAACCTCTTCCTGGTACATAAACAGAAATGCTGCTTGTTTCAACCTTATCAGGAGTTCTAACGCCGGTGATACATGAGATAGAAGAGGACGTAACTTCCGTAATTGAACAAACTACTCCACTAATTAATACCACTGCTGAATCGTCAATGTCGCTGTTGAAATCTAATAAGCTGCCTTTCAACACAATGAGGTCACCACCAAGAGCAGAGCCGTTATTGGGGAAAACTGAGACAATTGTAGGTGTCATATCGGTGATTCCAAGATAATTTATGGAACCTATTGATACTGGCGCACCGAAAGGAGTATCAACATTCACTGTACATGAATCAGAAACAGCTGCTGTTGTACCCAAAACTTCGATTTCTGCAAGCATACAGTAAGAGTCATCTCTGTATCGGAAATAAGAATACCACGATGAAACATTTGTTTCCATGAAGTTCCAACTCTCATGGAAAGATGATAGAGTAGCAAGTGTATCATATGTAACACCGTCAACACTACCTTCGAACACGGCATTTTTAATAGCGTAAGCATATTGAAGTTTGGGATAGAAGCGAAATCTATACGGTTGAGCTTCGAATCCGCTAGGTAAATGAACACCAACATAACAAGACGAAGAATAATGTGAGAAATAAGTTTCAACATCATTATCATAGACAAAGCCAACATTGGATGAGCTTGAAGAGTAGTAAGAACCAGACAAAGGTGAAATCAAATCTAAATATATGTCTCCACTCTGCAATTCTTCTAATGCATCGATTGTTACATGTGATGGGATCTCACATTTCAGATCTGAGTAAGACACTGGAATCAATTGATCTTCAGATATCAACGGCAAATAGTCATAAACATCGGAATAGTATTTATCGATACCATTAGCGTAGTTTGATGCATCAGCTACCAAGGACGGAATTATTGAACAAGGCTTTCCACACACATTTACTGTGGTAGAATTCGAAAACCCTGAACCTTGGACATGCAATTGCAAACCACCCATTACACTACTTTCAATAACATCTGATATTGCAGAAACTACAAATAATGAAGTCACAGATGGGTAAACGTGTGAAGAAGAATTTATTCCATATCCCAGAGGAATCGCGTTCACTCTAATAGGATAAGAATCATTACTAGCTTCAAGCTGTGGCATCTTACACAACAATTCCAGCTTATCAGTAGAATAATCAATGGCTTTACCCAAAATAAGACATGGTTTATTTCCTACCAACACCAATAAACTTGCTATGTCATCCTTCAACGTAGTAACTATTGAAAGTTTCAGAACATCTCCAGCAAAGCTGCTTGTTGTGTTGACAGATATCAAAGGTGTTGAAGTGAAAGAAAAGGTAAACTCAGAATATGGTAAGTAGAATGGAGTAAGAGCAAATACAGCTGTTTTCACTAAGACTGACAATGCATTCAAACCAACTGACGAACTTGAATCCACAGTGCTCGGTAGATACGATAACAATGACGGTGTTAATACGAGTAAATCAGTAAAGTTACAAGAAATAAAATCACCGCCAGTGACATTTGCATTTACTAAGTCAAGATCGAATATCACATAGTTAGATGAGCAGTTAGGTGAAAAACCCATGCCGTGGATTTTAACCAATGAACCACCAGCCAAAGATCCAGTTGCGTCACCAAAGCTTACACTTAGTATTGTTGAATTCGTTGAAATAAACGCCGTTGAAAGAGCATCACCTTTATTTTTGATATTTGCAGTAATATGCCAGTTTCCAGCAGACAATGATGAAGACTTTACTATAATGCTCGTGTCATCATGACTTAAAATCACACAAGGTGTTCCACCAATCCAAACACTATTGACACCACCAAGAAGTGTACCATAAACAACAACTTCAACTTCACCAGAACTAGAAACAGATAACACATCGACAGTCGAATTCAATGTTGGAGTTTCTTTTAACAATTGGAAATAGACGCAATCAACAAGAATCTCACAGGCGGATGTTATGCTGTTCAATGAGACGCTAACAGTATAATTCGCTTCGTCAAACACACGATCATGAGGTGGAAGTACACAAACAAGATTGGAGAAATTTGAAGAAATTACGTTGCAATTAAGGTAATCTTCAGCTGTTCGTGTTGAGTTAATAGGCATACCCAAATATGAAAGAAGGGTATCATACTCTGTAAGTGGAGCAATTCCATTTCTTGTAAGTGTTACGGTGTGACGAGAAGGAAGATCAGTAAGAAATCCAAATCCATTCAGAGTTAAAACATTATTTCCCATCACACTTCCATTTGGTGGAACAACATCGTTTACTTGAAAGCCACGCTCAACAACTGGAAGAACATTCATTGAATTTTCCAAACCACCATAACCATAACCAGGAAAGTTTACAACTACTGGTGCTTTGGTGAATGACACATATGACGCATTTCGAACCAACAAACATTCGAGAAGGTTATCTCCAGTTTGTTTCAAATGAGTACATTTCTGGCCTCCAACACTTACAGTGGCATTACCAGTGGTAAAGAATCTTGAACCATGAATTGTTACATTTGTTGATACAGCAGCAGATATTTTACTCGGTAAAATTGAATAAATAATTGGAGTATATTCTTCAGCATACGTAAAAATCAAAGATGATGAAAAACCATCAATCGAAATATTGAATGAGTTCGCAAATAGACTCAATCTTCTTGATCCTGATGGAGAAGTGTCTGTTGGACTCTCTAGTGAAGGATTTTCGGTGGAAAGAAGTGACGGAGCAAAGCTTGGATTATAAGACGGATACTCTAGTGTTGGTAAGTCAGTAGCAGTTGGATTTGAGGTTGAAGGATTCGACGATGAAGACGTAGTTGGATCTGAATGTGAAGGAGTTGAAGATGGAGCCATACTTGGAATTGAAGTTGATGGATTCGACGTTGGCGCTTCCGTTGGGTTAAACGTTGGACTGAAAGTTGGAGGATTTGATGACGAAGACACAGTTGGATTTGAAGTTGAATGACTGGATGCTGATGGAGATTCAGTTGGATTTACAGTTGAAGGATTCGATGATGATTCTTCCGTTGGTTTAAATGTTGGACTCAAAGTTGAAGGATTTGACGATAAAGACACAGTTGGATTTGAAGTTGATGGAATGGATGATGGAGACTCAGTTGGATTTGAAGTAGAAGGACTAGCCGATGGCACTTGCGTTGGATATGATGTTGAAGGATTCGACGATGGTGCTTCCGTTGGGTTAAACGTTGGATTGAAAGTTGGACTGAACGTCGAAGGAGTTGACGATGAAGACACAGTTGGATTTGAAGTTGATGGACTGGATGATGGAGACTCAGTTGGATTTGAAGTTGAAGGACTACACGATGGCACTTCTGTTGGATTTGAAGTTGAAGGATTCGACGATGGCGCTTCTGTTGGATAAAACGATGGATTGAACGTAGGAACTGATGTTGATGGACTGCATGTTGGATATTCGGTTGGATTAAATGTTGGGATGTATGAAGGAACATCCGTTGGTGTAGCCGAAGGTGCAAAAGTAGGATTCTCTGAAGGATGAACTGTTGGAGATGCAGATGGTGGAGAAGTCTGATAAGCAGTAATCGATGGAACACTACAAACAAGCTTGGTTGAACTATAGGAAGTCAAAGTGCAACTTTTCTCAATCCCAAGCAGTGTTATATTCGCAGTATTTCGGAAACCTCTTCCATATATCGTGATTTCCTGACCTCCAGCAAAACTTCCAACAGATGGGTGAACTGAATAAACTGATTGTTTGAAGTTTAACGTATGATTTGTAGCAAGAAGTGCATGACCAAACCCAATTACTTCCACCAACGGTGCGTATGAACCCCATGGCACACTATCCACTACACATTCAATTATGTTATTTGTGAAGAAAGAAACATTACAGAAATATCCTCCTATTGTCACTGTAACAGACATATTAGTTCCCATGGCAAAACTATTACCAACAATGACAACTTTTGTGGCAATTTCACTTAGGTAAGATAAATTGAAGTCTCGAACGATTGGCGTCACATTGACCGCATAGTGATATCGACATGATTGTTCGGATCCTTTGAGAGTACCATTGAATAAATCATTTACATCGCCCGTGGAATCACAGACAGCTTTCAATACATCTCCTTTCGTCTTGACATACACTTCAACATTACTATCGACACTGTTAGGAGTAGCGTTTAATGGCACTTCAGTAAAGTATCCTGGTATTGGAGAAAACCACAACTCTGAGGTGGAACCATTTACCAATTTGACTGTGGTTGAGGAAGGTTTATCTGCTATGATATCTGAGACGTTAACTGACACATATGGAATATTACCAAGAGGACTGTTAAATGTAATTGTCCATGAATATCCAGTATAGTACCAACCACCACCAGTAATATCGACCTATACATTCGTGATCAT
>VKHH01007546.1:0-10168 GCA_015144975.1 Epipyxis sp. PR26KG | reverse complement strand
ATATTTCTCCTTTTTATGGCTGATAAGTTTGAACAAAAAAATAAAAGATCAAATATCTCTTAAAACATAATTATTATACTTCTTAAAACATAATTATTATACCCATTTTTAGTCTGGAGTTTTTCTCCACGGAAGGATTGAGGATTTGAGCTACTGATTTTCATCGGAACATCAGCATCACTTCAATTTTAGTTAATCCAATGAATATCGGACGAGTAAAGTTATATTGTTTTAAGTTGAGTTTGTCAGAATTAACGCCAGTTGCATCATGAACCACATATAACTCATTCATCCATTCATTCACTTTATTGTGGTTATAACTTAATTGAAGTCGTGGCTGTAATGGAAATGGAAGACCTTCTCAAAGTTGCTTCTGGGTTAGACATTGGTACCCTCATACCAATTTTTGTTATTGTGTTTATTGTTTTCACTGGAATTGGTGTATTCCTTTCCAAATCTTCCAAAAAAATTGCTCTTGATTCCGAAAAATGGATTCCTTTCAAATTGATTGATATCAAAAATATAAGTCACGATGTTAAGAGGTTTCGATTTGGTTTACAAGGTCCAGACTATACTCTTGGTTTACCAATTGGTCAACATATTTCATTGAAATATATTGGAAGCGATGGCAATGACGTTCAAAGGTCATACACTCCGACATCGTCCGATGATGATAAAGGATATGTGGATTTCGTTATTAAAGTATACTACAAAAATGTTCATCCGAAGTTTCCTGATGGTACAATGTTTTACACCACGTCCTAAACATTTCATTATTTGATTGCTCTTTTATTGTAGGGGGGAAAATGAGTCAACATCTTGCAAATTTAAGAATTGGCGATAGCATACTAATGAAGGGGCCTAAAGGTCATCTAGATTACAAAGGTTGTGGAAAATTCACTATAGCTCATAGACGTGATAATGTTGCGAATTATTCCATGAAGAATATTGGAATGATAGCAGGAGGAACTGGAATAACTCCCATGTTGCAAATCATTCGTGCAATTCAAAAGAATCCAAATGATAAAACAAATGTTTGGCTAATATTTGCCAATCAAACTGAAGAAGATATCTTGTTACGTGAAGAGTTAGAATCAATTCCATCCGATAGATTCAAGCTATTCTATACTCTTGATAGACCACCAGCTGATTGGAAGTATGGTTCTGGATTTATCAACGAAAGTATGTGCAGAGATAACTTACCATCTCCATCTGATGACACTATGTTGTTTGTATGTGGACCTCCTCCAATGGTAAAGTTTGCTTGTGAACCAGCATTCAAAGCACTAGGATTTAAAGAATCCCAATGGTTTTCATTTTAACATCTTGCAATATTTGTTATTCTAGGAACAAAAATTAGTTTAATCATTAAAATCAAATAATATTCATTGAATAGATTTCTGATGGTACTATTAAGTCTAGCTTGGTACTTATAGTCTAGAAATAAATTATATTTTCTATATGAATTTTTTAAATGCTATACAGTAGTACAGTTTTAAAAACACACGAAGTGTAAATTAAAGAAACACGAATTATTAAATTACATTTGGGATATGGCAAACCCAGTATTAATGCAAGCTTCACTATAACTAGTACATCGATCACATCAACAGAATTTTTCTATTAATATCAGTAGAGAGCGGAAATATACTATCATATTTTACTGTTTAAATAATCCTTATTTCTGTTCATATGGTTTAGTAATATCCGATGTTGGAGCAAATCTTATTATTACAGTTTCGAAATGTATTTCATCTGTTCATCAATAAATAGTTTAAAAAATCGGAGACATTTTTCAATTAATACGGAATATTTTTATTCCAGTCTCTAATGATATTTATTATTAGACTACCCCTTTAAAGAAAGCTTTAATATTTTAAAATTAACTTAATATATCTGGTATGGTATTATCACGACATATCGAATTTGAACTTTATACTTTATGACTTTATGAATTACCGGTATTGAATTATTTAAAACTTTGAAATAAGTACATTAATTATAATATAATTAATTACACAACAACACGCCATTATTATTATATATTGCTAAGCCACAATCCACCAAGTTGTTGCTTCGGAACAGTCGTAGAGGTAAAGGTATGGCTGATGAAGATGAAGAAGGCTCAGGAGATTTTAATTTCGACGATATAAGCGATATAGATAATATCGATGATGCAAACCACTTACGGCTAAATGCTGATGATGATCCATATGAAGGTATTGCTTGTTATCCAAAATTTATTGCTCATGAATAGTTGTTGATATGATTTCAAATTGCGATATATTTTAAAAATTGCATGATAGGTGAATGTGGTTATTCGCTGTTTAAAGCTCTTAGAGGAAATTCAACTGGTCGAAAATTGAAACGTAACTTTTTTATGTTTGGAGTTGGTCAGTTTTTGTGTGGATTGCCTCTAATGATCATAACGATTCAAGAAGGTGACACATTAATTATATTAATTTACTTCTTATTCATTATATCTGAATTTATTCAGGTCAAAATCTCAACAATATTCCATATTTTGAAACTGCCCCATATGGTGCTACTCTTCTGGTAAGCAATACTGTTATTAATATAAATTTATTCAAAATATTTTATCATTTTATTACGATTTAATTTATATATTGTTAATAATTATATTTAGACTTTAATGTGGTTAGTATGTTTCCCAACTATGCTAATGTCGATGGTATCCTTGTTGGCAGTGAAATATTGGGCATCATTGACAACTAATCGAGCTCTTTTAGGGAATTTGATTCGAATGTATTTGGGAGCATTTTTACTTATCTTCATGTTTACTTTATGGTGTATATGTGCTACAATGCTTACTTTCCGCAAAGTGAAAAGTTGGACGGTAATAATAATATTAATAGTAATAATAATATTGATAATAATAATAATAATAATAATAATAATAATAATAATAATAATAATAATTATAATAATAATAATAATATAAAATTACTATATTAGATTTTCGCTATATCATTATTCCAAGCTTCATTTACTGTGTTTCCTCATCATTTTTGCAAAAACATTAAAAAATTAATTTTGTTTAGTTTATTAGAATAATAATAATAATAACAATAGCAATAATAATGATTTATATATATTTTGTAACAGGATAATGTGGAATTAGCAATCATTTGGCCTTATTACATATGTACATTACTATTCATTTATCCGTACATCGGTTTGATTACAATATATGTCCTCAACATCTCTGGTATATTAGAAGAATTAGATCATAATGGTAATATTAAAGAACCTGACCCACCGGAGGTTGTTATGGATTTGACTGATGTTACTATCTCACAAAGTTGTTTGTTAATTATTGTATTCCCTTGTGTGGCGGTAATACAATGTATGGATTTGGTTAAAGCTATTCAACGAGCTTATCGAAGATATCAAACAGATCGATTGCATGGATTTAATAATAATAATTCTCGAGAATCGAAAAAGAAGAAAAAAGGATTTTTAAGAAAAGTTTATCGTACATTAACATATTGCTTCAAAAAGCCAAAGTAAATATAATCATAATCAAAAATAATAAAATAATATCAATTATTTTTATATAATAATTATCATTTTATAAAATTACTTTATTTTTATGATTGTTTTGGATGAAAACCATCAATTCAATCATATTTGATCAGATCGTGGACGACACAATACCAGAAATCAATACTAGAAATAGAGGATTTGGATATTAATGATCCAACGGATCATAGTTAAATTGATTATTTTACAATTGATGTAATACTTGCGTTGGAAAATAATCAATGTCGCAATGGTTCTTTGGATCATTGATACCCAAATCCTCTATTTCTGGTATTGTGTCCTTACATTTGTTAACATGCACCAGTGTCTATACGCCTAAATTGGTGTTATATTTCTTAAGAATTGAACAATTTTTTATTATTATGATATTTCTCCATTTTATGGCTGATAAATTTGAACAAAAAGATAAAACATGCAATTATTTTTTAAGCATTATTATTATATTATTATTATTATTATTGTTATTATCATTATTATTATTATTATTAATCCTTTGATATATTTAATTTTAACAGATCAAATGGAGTCGTTCCAACCATTGACAAAAATGCCAAAGAAAATGAACAAGCATTAGCCTCATTATCCGTTGATCGTGAACTAAACGAACGTGAAGAACGAGAGCGTATAATGCGAGAACGTGAATTAGCATTAGCTTTAAAACGAGCAGAAGAAGAGAAATTATTATTAGATAAAATTGAATTAGAACGTAAAAAACAAGAAGAACAAGATCGACTTGAATTATTAAAAAGACAAAAAGATAATGAAAATGAAGAGAAATCAACTTTAGCTGATATTGAAAGTCATTTTCAATCAACATTAACTGTGACAACTTTTAAACCATTATGGACATCTTTATCAATAGCTGGTTCATTTTCATGTAAATTAAAAATAATTCCAACAATGACAATAATTGTTGAACATTTGAAAAAACAAGCATTTCATATTGTTTATGCTACACTTATTAATAATGAAGAATGTGAAATTGGATTATGTAATATACGAATGATGAATGATGAAACATGGTTTCTTGCAAGATTTATTATTAATAATTTGAATTTTTCTGCTGTTATGAAAGCAGAAGATAATGAAAAAGTACCAAAATTTGTGAAAAAATTTGCTTTAGCAAAAGTTTTGAAAATTGATACTTCAACATAAAATAATATTTATTATTATAAATTTGATTATTTTCCATTTATTATATTATTTATTTTATTATTTATTTTTTTAATAAGTTTTATGTTATATTAAGAAAAAATATTTTTGAATAATTAATATTTTTATTTATGAAATGAATTAATAAGAAGAGTAGCTATGAACAAGGTTACAAAGAGTATTAGTACTCACTTTATTCCTTATGTATGTAATAAAATACAAACTTGGAGATAAATAATTGTCAGAATAATAAAAATAAATATATGATACCATTTTATTATTATTATTATTTTATTTTACTAATCATATACTAATCCACCGATTAATCAAAAGGAAATGACGGAAGAGTGCATCAACTTCAATTATTCATATAAAAAATATTCATTATTATCCCCCCTGCCACATTCTTCTCTCTCGTAGTGTTGTTCATAACTTTTTAATTTCTACAGTATAATATAATATTTATGGTGTGATAATGAACGAACTTACAACTTTTTTTTTTATACTTTTTTGCAATAAAAAAAAATTGAAATAAAACTTTTTTGAAATATAAAATTGAATTAACAATAATATTAAAAGCAACAAAACTAATCCGTTTACTCTTCTTACTCTTCATCATCTTTGACTTCCTCCTCAATCTCGAGTACACGTTCGACAAAGTTTGCATAAACGAAAAGTTTTTGCAAACTATTATGACCAAGAACTACGCGTTGATTAGGTCGCTTCATAGGACGATGAGATAGAGACAGGTGATAGTTTAATTATTTTAGTTACTATTATTATATTGGATGAAGAACTATCACTTATTATATCTGATGCTTTTCTCTTCTTGCTAATATTAAGGGTTCATTATAAACAAAACATCTATTATAGCATCATATACATAGCACAATAAAAGGAGCAAGTAAGTAGTGAGTATACAGTGTAGATGATACCAAGACGGCTATTATGAAACAGTGATATCAGTCAGTCCGGAGTTTTTTCAATGGTTTCAATGGGTCCTTATGTGTAATCATCTCTAAAATTTATCTTGTCCATCGTCTAGCATTTCTATAAAAAATATTTTATTTTCCCCTAACTTGTAATAGTTTTATGGATAAGATTATATATATTTAGAATAATAGAATAATAATATAGAGAGTTTTTAGTTGATAGGATATAGTATATAACATATATATTAGTTTTTTTATATCAATAGATATATAATTATATTCGATTAATTTATTAAATGTTGGAATTATATTAGAATATATATTTAGGGTTAAGAAAATTTGTAAAATATTAAGTCTTTCCAAGCATCTGAATCCACTTAAAAATAAATCAATTACTCCTTTTCTAGTGAGTAATGAGCAATAGCTCATGTCGATAATCTTCAAAAAATGAGTTGGAAATATTCCCCATAATCCTTCACCATCAAATCGGCCTGCATTTGTGATCTTTATATTATTATTTTTGATAAATCGAGAATTTTCAGACTTTCTGGTAAGAATACTTGAACTTTCTCACATGAAATATATGAATATTTTACAATCAATGCAGTTAGATTGCTGAGATGAGGTGAAATCAATTGACTGAATCCATTATTTGTCAATCCAGATAAAAACACCAAATCCAACCGCGTGAGGCATGAAGGGAATCTAGCTGTGAGTTCTTCCCCTGTAAAATTCTTATTCTGAAACATATACAAAGAAGTTAGATTTGATGAATCTCCTCGGAGAAATGATGATATAATATTATTGGTAACGTAATTACAGTTGAATAAATTTAATTGAGTGATCGAGGAAGGTATAATCAAATGATCCAGCGGATCGATAAGAAGCTTGAATGACAGAAAGAATAACTCATTATCCTATAACTAAAGAATCTAGTTTCAAAGAAAACAGAAGCTTCAACAAATTGTTTCCAACCAATTCTTCGTCACTAGAAAAATGAACATTTTTTAAACTAACAGATACAGGACCTACTTTAATTCCCATTCCACTGAAATTTTTAATGAAATACAAATCTAATTTTGTGAGGTTTATAAACCTCTTTATTATCATCATCATATCCAAGGAGTAGTTCGTTAGAGTTGATATCAATGAAGAGTAACTCAATTTCAACACAGAGTTTAATGAAATCAGCGAAAGAGCATGTCGTTGCACACTGAATTCTCTTAGTTTCGTGAATAACACCGAAGTAGTAGTATTAGTAAATAAGGTATCAGGTAAAGGTTGTAGTCCATTGTAGCTCAAGCATGTGAGATTAGGAAACATACTGGAAAATGATCCCACGTTAGATAAGTTGAAGTTACAATAAATTATCACATTCGAAACATGTCCAAACCATCCACCATCCACCATCATTACAAATATAAAAGCTTATCAAATTATCAAATTATCACTCATCTTACTAGAAAGAGAAGTCTGAACATTATCAAGAATAAAGATATCTAAAATATGGTTGAATTGGATACACCACTTATCCACATAAATGTTTCTTTTCCTCATCCAAGCAATGCAGCAAAAGCTGAGATGGTTATGTTCGATAAGTTGTTAAACAATTCGATAGATACAAATTTTCATTATATATACACTCAAATAGCCACGGAATACGATATTGATGGCAGCATATTGCACGATCAAATGAAGACAAATCTATCAACAAAAACCAATCACAAAATAGATGCTGTATGCTGTATAATATGATGTGGAAATTGACATCATTGTTTCATCGTTTTTGCGACAGTTCATTCAAGATAATAATAAATCAATCTAAAAATAAAATATAACGCTATACAATATCTTAAAGTTAGCAATTAGTGTATATATTACAGTAAAGTTACATATATATACATATATAGTTATGAATGAATGAATAAATGAATGAAATCAAAACAGCAGTAATTCTTCAACATATATATAGCAAGACATATATATAGCAAGGCGCTGAAAATTTGACAGTCAGAAAAGTTGAACTGCTAAAAAAAATGAATGAATGAATGAATGAATTAATAAAAGCAAATCAAAAAGGTGCAACTAGACAAGAGGAAAAAGCTACAAAACATAACAAGGAGCCCTCTTAAGCTCTAAGCCTTGTACCGCTATCAACATAGGAAAAATTTGAGCCAAGCCTTTTGTAAAATGAATGAATGAATGAATGAATTCATAATAATATCTTTATTAAGTTAATAAGCTTTTTTCTACTATACGCTTTCTTCCTCGAATAATAATTACTAATTAAAAATAATGACTTATGAGCGAATCATAAGAAGACGAACAGACTAAAAAATATAAAACAAATCCAAAAAACACAGTGCAGAATAATAAATCCAGTCACGTTGAAGAATATCGCATAGCATCCAATTTCATTTATTCTGATCGGGGAAGAAAGCACAGAGCTTAATAAGAGGGCTCTATGTTATGTTCTGCTGGCTCATTAAATTATTCATTCATTCATTCATCCACCCATTCATCCATTTATCCATTCTACATTCCATCCATACATATATATATGCAAGCAAAGTACTTTTTTGAACGAAATACAGTGATTGGATTGAGGCAAATGTAGCAATTTATAATGAGTGCGATCTTATTACTTGCAGTGTTACTGTTTTGTTTTCTGCAGAAAAAGTCAGCAGATGATTTAGCTGTATTAAATCATCCCTTGAATCATGTTCTATTTGAAGAACTAAATAAGTGTAGATCAAACATTTCATATTGCGAAAGTCAATTCGAAGATATAAATAGACTTCTGTCTAAAATAGCGATTGAACACTCTATTTTACTTCTTCATGAGAAAGCATTGGAGCTCTGTCATGAAATATTCTACTATGTTGAACCGAACAGTAAACTAGGACAAAGAACAACATATGTGCTTGCCGTTTTAAGTTTCGCTCAGGGGAATTTCTTGAAGGTATGCATGGATTGGATCGTTAATAAGTTTTATCTCTAATTTATTTTCACAAATATAGTAGTTTCTACAGCAGTATTTAAATTAAAAAGAAAATTATTCAATCATAATTACGATCCATTTTGCATATATTTTAATGATTTCTATCACAACACATTTGATTATTGTAGGCTAAAAAGCATTTATCAATTTTAAATGAAGCAGATGTGGTTTCTCAACGAACTGCAGCAGCACAAATAATAATAAGTGGTTCAGAATCTCAAGGAATTCAATTGATGTTAAATTATACAAACTCACTTCGTAATAGGTTTATTGAGTTGACTGATCTGCGTTCATATGATAATAGTTCATTAACGTTTGACACATCAGCTTCTAAAGTGAATGCATCAGAGTTTTCCGTGCGCACATCATCATCGAGTTTATCCGAAGATTTATTATTGGAAATATTATTGAATGAAGCCAATGGCGCTATTCGAGCTACAGCAAAGCTATCAGATTTGTCTTTATCTTTCTCTGAGATAAGAATTATGGATGCTAAGTTAAGATTTAGATTAGGGGTGGGACTGGCTAAATTGGGTTTATTCGATTTATCTTTACGTCATGTCTGGCTAGCTGCTACACCATGGGAAGCACCATTATATAAATTGAGAGCAAAACTTGTCTTTTCTCCTGTTCATAGCTCTTTAAGAGCTTTATCGTCAGCTGTCAATAACTTTGAACGACAAGCAGAATCAATTTTATTAAATGATGTACCAAGATCACCACTGATGATACCTGTTTGTAACTCCTTAAATGAAGCAGGTAATAACATTAATAGAAGATGGTTTATCTCGCATACCAAATAATTACTGAAATACTTATAACAATGCTGATAATAATATTTTATTATAAAATAATATTGTAAATATAATAATGAGAAATGATTATGAAAATTGCTCCTAAAATATCAGACGCATGATTCACTATATTACTTTTTGTTCTTTCTATCTGGTTTATTCGTAGCCTTGGCTCTACAGTCATTACCGCTGTTGCATTTGGCTGGTGTTTCAGCTCCTCGGCAGTCATTCATTTTAGGACACTCACCAATCGCTCTACCTGCTCTGTTGAGTGAAGTATTTCAACTAATATGTCCATCTAAACCAATACCTCAAAATCTAACAAATCTACTGCAACTGCAAAATAATAGTAAGTATTATAAAATATTATCATAAAATAATTTATTCACTTGTATTGATATATTCTGATAAATTGCCATAAAGTTTATTATTATTTACGATCTCCCACTATGGTCCCTTCCAGCTAAGTAATAATTGTATTTCATCACCTATTGTAATTTATACAATTAATTATATTCTTTATCATTATTTCATAATCAAACTGTTTTTATTATCATTATTATGATATTTCTCCATTTTATGGTTGATAAGTGTGAACAAAAAGATAAAACTTGCAATTATCATCATAAACATTATTATTATTTAAACATAAAATAATTACATAATTATGCTGGCTCCCACCCTTGTAGGGAAATGTCTAGTCTGAGCTAAGGGAGCGAAACTAG
>VKHH01007545.1:0-10177 GCA_015144975.1 Epipyxis sp. PR26KG | reverse complement strand
TAATAATAATAATAATAATAATAATAACAATAATAATAATAATAATAATAATAATAATAATAATAATAATAATAATGTTATCTATTCATGATCAGTAGTATTGTCACAGGTAAAGTTAGTATGAATATGATATTTGATGTGATTATAATACTAATTGTTGTATTGCTATAATTTAACAAATAAAATATTTTTTATATAATAATAACTGTAACTATAATAAATGATTATACAGACTTAGAATGAACCTTTTATTTCAAATACATCTGATCTCTAGGAAAAGAATGGTAGTTATGATAATAAAGAATAATATTGATAATAATTGGTAGTTATGCTTATGTTAAGATAGTATCAATTGCTAGTTCCTATTATATTGATATGATTCCAAAATCTAATGGCATATGATTCTTCTGATTGAATGATGACTTGATCAGATACGGCTGAAATGTATATATTATAATATTAATCAAATAAAATAATGATTAATTTAGCCAATAATAAATACATAATTTAACAGTTGTATTCTAAGATGACATACTAAAAAACAAAATAACACAAAATAATTATTAATGGTTAAAATTACGGTTAACAATACCAAGTGTAGTAAGCACATTTCACTTTATTTTGACAAATTTTGAAAAGTTTTTGATGGATTTTTATAATCAATATCCTTCCAATCTGGCATATGCATAGGAATCGATTCAGGTAACCATTTTGATAACTGAACTTGAATAACCCCTTTGATTAAATCAAATAATTTCGCATTTCCTCTAAGAACACATAAATTATTCAAGAATATATATGATAAATTAAATAGCATTAAAAGAAGTGGCACGTTTATTATTGTTATTATTATCATGAGTATCATTTTTCTTAAGAATTAAACAATTGTAAAATATGTCAAATGTTTTTATCATTGTTACTATTATAAATTTTATTATTATTATTATTATTGTTAATACTATTAAATTACCGTTCATTCAAATGTAATCCATCTGATAAAAAGGCTTGTCGAGTGGTTGATTCACCTTCTAATCCTTTCCATGCATCTATCACTGGTATTTGAAACTTCAAGGTAAAAAATAATGTCAATATTTTAGTTTTGACCAGTACTGTAAATAAAAAATGATATAAGCTTACCCTATTAGCAATCTCCTTGCATGCCACTGCATACTTATGTGTACTAAATAAAATAGTATAAGTGAATATTACTATTACTATTACTATTATTACTAATAATATACACGATACCATCAAAATTAAATAACAATAACAAGGAGTCAGAAAAATAATGATAATATAATTCGAAAGATATATCAAAAATGTTGATATTTCGTTCAATTAAATGATACGTACTGATCATTACTACGGCAAAGTTTTTGTACATTCCAATTTTCTCTTGCAAATGATTCTAATGTTTCTTCGAAAATAGGAGTTGGAGTAATAAGTATTATATCTGTTGATGGTAACTCTTTTTGAATCCATTTTATCATTTCTTCGATATTTTGTGAGTATTTCTCAAGGAGAATATATTGACTATCTTCAATGCCATAAGTATAAGAGATACTCGCATCATTCGCACCAAAAAAGATGAAGATCAAATCAGGCTTTTCAGATATAACTGCTGATTGTAATATGTATTTAGCCCAACGAGAATTATAACCTGAATATCCTCGATTAACAACATCAACTTTTCTAGAGTACCAAATTTGAAGTAATCCAACCCATCCAAATCCATCAGAAGGTAATAATCCACTTCCAAATTCTGTTATGGAATCTCCAAAACAAATGATTTTCTTTTTTTGATGAGATATTGTTCGATATTGAGAAAAGAAATTTATCAATTTCCTGCTTGAATTATCATACTGACTATCGTCTTGTGTAGACTGGGAAATTGCCTATAAGTTATGTTATCAGAAACTATTAACAGTTTAAATCTTTAAAAATATACATTACTTTCATTAGTTTACATTTGCTTTAGATCTTTTCACATAAAACCAACATGTAACACCTAATGAGACCGCAACAATTGCAATTAACAGACTACTATGACTTTTATTGTTGGTCACAAATGTTATAGACATTCGTTAATTTTACACAATAAGAATTAATTGAACACTTACAGTATATTGTTATATGAGTTGTAACAACTTCTTATAGTCTGCTGGTTAACGTATACCGGTATCGTCTCAGCTAGCGCAGGATCTCCCGCAGTCCGGTATATGTGTGTGGAGGGAGGGAGGGGAGGGCCTTCTTGGGCATAAAAATTTGAATTATATTTTAATATTTATTTTACGGTACTTATTATTATATCACAATCATCTTGGCTTTTCTCTAATCTATAATTTTTCAGCAAATCACATAATAATCAACACTTAATATAACAATAACAATAACACAACACAAAATTTGCGCAATATTTGTTTGATTAATTGAACAATAAAAACCCACGATTTTTAGCCACTAGCCACAATATATTATTTAGTTTTAAATGTCATCAAACGAAATATTTGATTTGGACAAGATATTTGATTTCGCCAGTAATAACAGCAATTATCAAGACGATACCAAATTATATCGCACACTAAACGACTTACTCTCTCATAACCCAAAAAATATTGTTGCATTGGGATTTTCTTTACCTCTTCACACACCTGAGAGCTACTTAAATCTTATTGTAAAATGTTATGAACAATATGATAAATCAAACATAAATTGTCGAGTAGCTCGATTGCTTATTCAAGCATTTACACGTTTATTGCGATTAAAACTTTGTCCACATACCAAAGTGCTTAAGAATATTGTTCTATGGGACCAGTTATATGTCGAATGTTTGGTGAATGGCTTATTTCGAAGTTGCCATGTGAGCGCATGGAAAAGGATAGCAAAGCAGTTGATGATAATTGATCTGAATAATACTCCAAATTATGATGGATATCAAGGAGAAGTAATATCTATATTTAATTTTATGAATTCTTCAATTGAAATTATGAGCTCTGATGAGTTGCTTATAATTCGGGATTTAATAGAGAATAAGAATGGCATGCAGAATTCGATGAATAACTTGATTTCATTAATGGATATTAGATTATCATTTTTTGCCGATGGGACATTACTTCATTATATATCATCCATTCAAACACGTTCATGTGCGACTATAATTGATTTATGTATTCAATATGGGGCCAGTATAAATGCAGTCGATGGATACAATCGATCTCCTTTACATATTGCAGCAAAATACCTTAATTATGAAGCATTAATGTACTATACCAAACTACCTAATAAAAATTATTCCGCAGTTAATAATCGAGATATAAATCATCAAAAACCTATTGATTTATTAATTCAAACCATTTCAATGAGTAATAGACATCATTCCATACCAGCGAATAAAATGAAAGAAATTATAATGGCAGTGCTGGAAAGTAATAATGTTGATATGATTTGGGATTTGTATACTGTGGCCTCTGACTTGGATGTAAAAAACACATCTCAATCTTTATCTCTTTGGTACTACTTTATTAAATATTGTTCTGATGATGTTTCAGAAATAATATTAAAATTAGGTCTATATTCTTGTACCTCACAAAATTGGCATATTCCATCAATTGAACAGGCAATAATGACATGTGTAAAATCGAATAGAAGAAGTATTCTTTCGATATTATGTACTGAATTTACAAGTTTCTGTTCACAGAAGCATAAAAATGCTATTTTAACATCAGCTAATAGTTATAGACCTTATTTGGCGGAATGGTCATTGTTGCATATTTGCTTGTGCCATTCTAATGACCAAAGAACATCAAATTACCTTGTTGAAAGAATCAGTCGCATGTGGTTAGAAATTAATCAGAACCAAAATTCAAGTCCTGAAATAAATAAAAATAATGTAATTCCAATAAATCCAATGTTTTTGAATGTTCAAATAATGAAGGGAGTGATATTTCCTTTACAACATCTTCTTAAAAATGCACCAAAAGATTATATTATTCAATTAATTAATGCCAATCACAAAATTAAAGAAAGTATTTCATCATTTATATCAAATTCTTATCATTTTACATATCCAATAACATTCAAACCTGAAGATAATGATCAGAAATGGAATTTGTTGAAATTCTGCACAGTATTAGAGTTGTGTTGCTTAGTAAATCGCTCTGATATTCTTAAATTATTTATACAGTTTATCGCGTCTGTTGAAACATCAGATAATAATGATAATAATCATAATCATAATAGATATTTTTTAATAAATGATAGTCAAATCGAGGATTTGTTGATATTTTGTATGCTTGGATTTAATATGGAATGTTTTGAAGTGATTGTCAATTATCTCGGAATGAATCGCTTTTCAAATATTTTGATTAAAGAAAACAGGGCAGCAGGTATAGATAACTATTAATGCATATAATTTATATATTATTATTATTTTCAAATTTAACATTTGAACGAAATAATGTCTATTCATAGATCGACAAATTCATTTTATTGAGTTTGCATTCGATTATATTCATCAACATTGTATGATATCTATATTCCAAAAATCACTTTCAATTGGTAATTATTCATTTCGTAAAATGAAACATTATAATCAACATTTTCTTAATGAAAATCCGATTGAAATTGCAAAAAAATATTTCCAATTTATTGTTAATGGATTAGCTAATACACAAACTAAAATTAAAACTACTCAAATATTATCCAACAATAACAATAATAATATTTGGCTTAAAAGAAGAGAAAGTATTTCTTATCAAATCACATCGATTCAAAATAAAATAAATCAGATTTGCATGCATAAACTTGATGCAGCATTAAATAGTATGATGAATAGAAATAATAATATTATAAATAATAACAGTACAAAGTTGGAAAATATTAATTTTGTTATTTTTAATGAGTTATTTGATCATAATAATGAAGTATATGCAAATCTGAAACAGTTATTAAGCAAAAGTGAGATCACATGGAATCGAATTGATCCTATTCTGAGAAGCAAATATTTTTTTAATAGTTGTCGGTAAGTTTTATCATAAAATTATGATCATAAAAGTATTTATTTTATAAATCCTATTTTATAAATTCTAGTGTACTTGGGAGAACTAAATCATTCGTACCAGATAAAAATTGGATTCGATTATCATATTGTATGTTAATATTACTGCTGGATCCCTCAAATATAGTACATATCGAATTATTGAATAGTGAGAAAGATAAGAGGATTGTATCTGATCATTGGCGAGAATTTCTACGATTAATAAGTAAGATTCCTACAGCAACCTCCAACAAATCAAATAATAGCCGAAGAAATCAAGATAATGATCATAAATTGTCTCTCAATAAAGAAACATTTCCTTATTTATTAAGTAATTTTTCTTCACCATTTCACCGATGTGATGTAAAACAAGACCATTCCAAATGGAATAATAGTATTTTTTTAAACTCTTGGCAATATGCGAAGCGAATCTTTTATGACTTGAGCATATCGATTGAACTTAATTCTAATAAACAAAAAAGATCATCAAATAACAATGATAATCAAGATCCAAGTTATATGCATCAGAGACAAGCAAAGGTTGCTTCCACCAATCGAAGCCAATTTTTGTATGAGTTTTTTCTGAGTTGGATCGAAACTGTGTTTAACAATGGTATTATCGTACATGATATGAGTTCACAACAATTGCAATTAAAAATTAAAAATAAGCAAGATAATCGAGATGCGTCTATTAGTGTCGAAGAATTTATTACTGTATCAAACTTATTAAAATTGAAGAATAAATATAATTATTTGTTAGCTTGTTTACCTTATTCGGATATGGACTCAACAAATGGTGATTCGATATTATCTAAATTTTTATATTTATCAGATCCATTTGAGGAGGATTTAATTCGTTATGAACATGTGAAACAGTTTACAGAAAATAATTTGAACTTGTTACGCCAATCATATTTTGCAGGTATATATCATCCTAATACTAATAAATATATTCAAAGAATTCATCCACAAATATATTCGATATCGATGAAAGAAATCATATCAAATTCTTCTGAATTATATGAACAATTATTATGTATTTTAATTCCAGCCAATGTTTTAATGGGCTATAATAATTTATCACTAATAAAGTATATTCTCCCACTCTGTGCTTTGAGCATGTGGAATGCAATGGAAATATTATTAGATACTATCAGAAATATATGTTTCGAATCTGATTTTGAGTTTAATAACTTGTCAAATGTAGAGGAATGGTATCGATTAATGTATTACCCAGTCCTCTTAGATGATCCGATACTTTGTTATGATAATATAGATAATATGATGTCGATCTATGCACAAGCATTATATCAATGGAATTTATTTGCATTGAACAGAAATGATATCATAACTCCAATTCCTGAATTAAATGAAAATGATTGGTCAAAAGTTAATATTCATTCTGTCAACATTCTCACACCATTGCATTATGCTATTTACCATCAAAAAACGCATTTCATTAAACAATTTTTTCATATGTTTCCTCAATTTCCAATTGATGTTAATTCTATTCTGTTGTTTGGATTAAGTCATCATCGATATCATGAAGCAATGAATGTTGTGTTATCATGCATTAATCATGAATCATCTCCAATCCAATCGCAACTTTATGAATATCAATATAGTTCCAGCCTCTTGCCATTATGCTCGTCTAACCATCCTCTACTCATACCACGACTACAAGAAGAAGCTGCAATATTTCAATCAATGAAGGCCTCTAACATTATAAATAATGGGTTGTCATCAAGATATCATATATCCTATGCGTTACATGCCCTTACAAGAAGTGTTCACAACTCCTCTTCAAACATCATTTGCTACAATCCGAATAACTCATATAATATGATGTATTTCCCATTTACTATGCATGAAAAAGTAACAAATCATATTTCAACGAATTTGCAGAAAAGAACGAATTATTTGTCAGTTAAAATGATGGATGGAATTTCCATTTCATTCAAAGAATTATACTCCGATTATTCGATTATTTTGAGAACACTCCCAATACCAATTAGTTGTTCTGGTCATTTCAATACCGGTAGAACATTATTGCATGAAGTGACTAGTAATGAACCCATGGAATTACATGGAGTGTCTAAAAAAGAAGTTTTTGAAAGAATTTGTTGTAATAATCAATCGAATACTAGTAGTAGTACATTACCATTGCATTCTTGGATCAGAAGAATTCTTAGTGTTGAACATGATGGTATCACATGTTTATATAATACTATTATTAATGCAAATTATGATATGTCGACTTATCTTCTCAAAGAAATAAAAAAATTGTTTTCTGATGAAATAATAGAATCAAATCACTTGTCATTGACTGATTTATATCTAATTTCAACCGTTTCAGAGAGTGTATTTATGCAATGGGTTGACAATAAATCACCTTTTGATTCGAATCATAATAGTGTTATCAAGTCATATCCCAATGAAGTCATCATGAAGTGTTCTCATGATAAAGTTCAACAAATAAAATCACAATCAAAATATTTTGATGCATTTCAAAAAAGAATTCAATCAAAATCAGATTCTCAACCTTATTTTGTATCATTGAAAGACACATCAATCAGCAACCCTATTTTTAACCCATTCAAATTAAATACAAATGAATCTCTCCTTGACATGCTCTCGATGTCTTTGACTCACACAGAGATGCTCTGGAAAAGTATATGCATGCAAGATTTTCATCCGTTCATACAACTCTCTTATTCAATTGTAGGAAATGATTGTGATAGTATCATAAGAAGCCGTCAAATATTAGCACTATTAGGAATACCATACAGTCAAATGACAGTAAAAAAAGAATCGCAATCACCGAAAAATAATAAAAATGATGATTTATTACCGTATTTAAAGTCCCCATTAAATGATCATAAAAGCAAATCTGAACTTTTTCATAATTTGACACCTTCTGATTTGAGAAAAATTATAACAAAACAAACATTGCAACAATTAAAACATTTGTTATTAGGATGGTTTACAAAGAGAAGTCCTAATAAAAGCAATCATATGGATGACTCATTATTATTATTCAAAAATAATAAATTTTCTTTTATGGAAATTGGACAAAGTGGATTAGATATACACCAATTCTTCAAATATTCGAAAGCAAAAAATCATAATAATAACAGTAATAATAATAATTATAACAATAATAATAATTATAACAATAATAATAATTATAACAATAATAATAATCTCGTGAACCAATTATCATTAGAAATCAAGAGTAATGATGTATCTTCAACTGTACCATCACTTCCTATAACCAACCCCTTCAATTCAACCAAAGAAAATGATTCTTTAAATGCCATTTCATCTCAACAAAATATATTTAGTAATAATCTCAGACTCTTACGCGATCAAACTAAAGTGAATGGAATTGGATTAAGTGTAAAATTTTTCTTGCAATCGATTCCTTTTGAACAGTCTGTATTAGAATATACATTAAAATTAAGTTATTTAATATTAGATTTTGCGAGATCAATTTATAATAGTAGGATATTAATTTCATTAACTCATCAACCAAGTAAATTATCATTTATAAAACCAATAATTCCAATGAATGAAAATATCGAATATGATCAAATTGAATCGAAAATTCCTTATGATTCACATCCATTAGATGCAACATATCAACATATTTATAATGCTATTGAAAATAATCATAAAATTAATGAAATAATTGATAAATATAATATAAAAGTAGATAAATCAACGAGTTGGAAATCGTCATTAAATTTTATAAAAGAGTTAGGTAGTCAAAGCCGAATTAAAATATGTGATTATATTAAATATGAAGAATTTGAAATATTTTTTCGAATTAATTGTTCATTAAGCAGAAGATTCCATAATTATAGAGTATTAGTTATGAATGGAATCACTTCATTATTAGAAGATATGGGTAAGCATAATCTGAATGAATTTGTTTGTCGAATGATTCGTGAGTCTGACTCGAACTATGAGACATCCATGCTCAAAAATAATGAACATCAAAAAAATGATACAAATTCAAAAGTATATAATTCCAACTTATCAGGTACTACCAATAATGATAATAAATCATCGAAACGAATTATGAATATAAAAGATGGTGTGGTTGAATTATTACAATTACTTCAATCTTTGAAAATCGACTCATTTATACACGAACCCCCTTATGAGAATACTAATAGTAATACTTATAATAATAATAATAATAATAATAATAATAATAATAATAATAATTCAGATAATTCAAAAGCTAGTAAGAATTGGACACAAATCAATCATTATTATCATCATTATCATAGACAATTATTAAGTTTATATAATATTAATAATAAAGATAATAAAACATATCAATTAAAAGTAACGGAAGAAGAATTGAATAATATTAATATATTATACGAATCATTCAATATGAATACCGCACATGACACAATAGCAACTGAAATAAACGACTCAAAGCCACAATCTCAATTATCATCATCATTGAAATTGAGGAAACGACTATACATAAAATCAGTTAAATCAAACTTATCAATTGCTTATTCTGTTTGTAACCAATTATCATCATTTCTTTTAGCTAGTATTGGATTAGCATTATCATTAAATGGCGATGTATATAATTATGATGTACATAGAGTTGTCAAACGCGTTAATAAATACAATCCATTATGTGCATTAGCGATGAATAAAGATGATTTTGAAGAGATAATAAGTAATAAAAATAAATCATTTCAACATACATTATACAATTCAAATAATCTTCTAAGTCGCCCGGTTAATATATCAATACGAGAAAATCTTCAAAATGAACTAATATCACAATCATTTATTTGTAGGGGGCTTATTTCCCTTGGTTTATCTCCCCTTGAGTTAGATGATTTTGGAAGAAATCCGATTATACTAGCTGCTATTACTGGAAAATATCAATTATTAAGTGATTTATTGTATGATGTATCGATAGAAGATCTCAAGAATATGAAGGGGTATGATAATCTTATATGGCATTTACTTATGATATGTCCTCCTAATCATAATAGTGACATGAGCCCTGTCGTTGATGAATCAATTCATAATAATAATAATAATAATAATAATAATAATAACAATAATAATAATAATAATGATAATAATAATAATAATAATAAT
>VKHH01007544.1:0-10186 GCA_015144975.1 Epipyxis sp. PR26KG | reverse complement strand
ATGCTACCCGTATTAACCGTTACATGCTAACTACACAATACCTGTTCAAGATATCACAAATACGTATGAGATGTACTAATTTGTAAACATTTTAATTAAAGTTAACGAAAATCTTATTACAATATTTGTAGTATATATTTTCTTAACTTAACCTTAATTAACATAAATACTGCGGCAAAATGATTGTTGTGGTGGATTGCTTGCTCAGTTATTTGCCAGATAATATTTTATATGAATTGTTCTGTTATTGGCTAAAAATTGTTGATATTTCAAAGTTGGATTGTGCAATATGTTGCCATAAATTTCGCTGCGAATTGCTGAAAATAATAAGTGCGTCGAGCATGTTATCACCATTTCATGTTGTTTCATTATTACCTAACTTTTCTCTCTCTTATTGGACATGGTTAAATAATCGAAATTTTTGCGTGGATAAATTATTTTTTCTTGGAAAAGATGCTGGCGTTCAAGATATTGTGAATCATTTACCCAATATTGATGATACTAACAAAAAAAAATCATTGAGCACTGAGTGGACTGAAATTAAAAATATCAAAATCAGTTATTTTAATAGCTTGAAAATATTAAATAGTGTGAAATCACTTGAAATCAAATATTCGGATGATCAATTAATGATGAAGCTTTCAATGTATTGTTATAATTTAAAATCATTAAATTTATATAAGTATGATACTGCCGGGTCTGGTCTCATTTCTTTATTAAGAGTTAACTTTCATACTCTAACAGAATTGAGCTTACTCAAGTGTTTGCATTATGCTGAATCGGTTTCGTCATTGGTTATGTTTTTATCAAATATTAGGAAGCTTGTAGTATTGAAAAGTGAAGGATTGTTATTAGATATATGGTATCCTATGTCAATGAGTTTGAGTAAACTTACAAATCTAACGCTTGATTCAATATCTGTTGCTGTATGGAGAAAATCTGTTTTGAATATTATTAATTTGAAATATTTGACTATTACGATCCTTGAAGAAGAAAATGATGATTTCAAAGATTTATTTCCCCAGAGTCTTGTGGAATTAAATTTATCATGGTATTTTCATATAATTGATATGGATCTGAAAAATATTATGGCATTTAATCAACTTACAAACCTTAGAGTGTTGACTACTTCCACTAGTGGAGTTTTTTACGACACCGAAATTTTATCAACATCAATACCTGTAACTCTGACTCAACTAAATATTTCAGAATTATATTGTATGATATCAAATGAATTAATGGTGCAAATTCTTAGTGTAAAATTATCAAATTTGGTGAAATTAAATTTATCTAGTCACAAATATTTGACTGGTATAGGTTGGTTTGGATTATTGCCATCCAGTTTAGAATATCTTAATTTAAAGCATTGTGAATCAATCACTGATGAAGGATTAACTGAGATTTTATCAAATAATTTTCCTTATCTGACATTCCTAGATTTGAGTTGTTTGCAAGGTATTAGAGGTAGCAACGATTTCCCCCCTTTGCCACAAAGCTTGACAAGCCTTAATTTATCGGAAATAAATGAGCTTAATTCTTATGCATTGATTAATTTATTCTCTTCTTACTTAAAGAATCTCATATATTTGAATTTAAAAGGTATCAAACGAATTGAAGGTGTGGAATTAACTGGTTTATTATCATCGAGTTTGCGATATTTATATTTTAATAATTGTTTTTCAATCACAAATGAAGGATTATTATCTATTTTATCAAATAATTTGTTGAATCTTTTAGATCTTCATCTAAGTGATCTTCCAAAGATATCAAATGAAACCATGTCACAACTGTCATTCCCTGCTGGTTTGATTATATTAAATTTGAGAAAGTGTGAAATCAATAATAATACTATAATCGAAATATTATCGAGAAATAATTTTACAAATCTTACTTCATTAGATTTATCAGATAATAAAGATATTCGTTTCCAAGACATTTTATTTGTATTGCCTTATAGTCTAACTCAAATAAATTTGACCAATTGTGCGAAGTTTCCAATAGGAATAGCTAAATTAATCAGCTCCTCTTCAACATGCAACCCCAAATTGGAAATAAGGCATTCATTCTCCTAGGCAACTATATTATTGTGAATTAGTATGTGTGTCTGATTAATTATATTTTTAAAAATTATATAATGAAAACTCATTAATTGGATGTGATCCAACTTTTTTATTCCATTTAGAATCTATATTAAGGGTGACAATGGAAATCAAGGGTGACTGACCTATTCAGCTTTTGCATCGTAAAAAAGGTATCATAAAAGTAGATTAATGTTATTAATATGCTTCATTTCTTATAATAAAGAGCAAATATGATAATATCCAAACAAACAATTGTAACATACAACCTTTCAATGAGATAAATGTCACTGCAGGTAGCTTCTTTGAAAACAATAATTTAATAATTTCGATAACAGGAATAGTCACAATCACATAGGTTATGATCACACCAAATAATAGCGAGCATAAGAACTTCAAACTGTAATAATATTAATAATAATGGAAATTATAAAATTAATTAATCGAACAGTCACAACATAACTAAATTATTAAATTCAATTTTGCATAATTTATTAAATTTCAAACATTAAAAATATTATCATTTTTAAACATTAGTCATAATATTGGTACCTTTGCACTTCTTCATTGTTAATAGTTAGAAATCCATCACCACTCAAACAGACGAAAAGTGAAGGCAAACCGACTCCTAATGTGATATTAATTACCTATCAACCAATCCCATATAATAATAACATTATTATTATTTGTGAATTTTGAAAAAAATAAAGGAAACTAACCTGGCTTCCTATAGCACCAGCAACAGCTCCATCATAAAAACCACTCTTAGCCAAAGAAATCGAGCTAATCGTGTCAGGTATCTACCACAATCATCAATGAAATCATAAAATGATCATGTATAAAATGTAGATTATTTGCTATTAAAAAATACAAACATTTATTTGATTATAATTATTTAAATTACCTCTGCACCTAAAGCCACTAAGGTCGCGCCAAGTGTTGAAGTGTCAATTCCAATCTGACTTATTAACGACTCACTAACATTCACAATAACAGATGACAACAAACCAATGCTTATGATACTACAAACTAACACTGTACTCGCTCGTATGATTGAAACAGGTGATTGCTGATGCTTATTATTATTATTATTATTATTATTATTATTATTATTATTATTATTATTATTATTATTATAGTCATTATTTTGATTTAGTGGATGTAAGGATGGAAATGATATCATAATAATGTATTGAACAGGAAAAAATAGAGTTTCATTGATTATAAATAAAATATGGATCATATGATGTATTATTTGAACGAATCTTTGAAAAATAGTAAGATTATTATCTTTAATATGATTATTATGGTAGGCCTCTGATATTTTATTTTCATTTAATAATTGGCTGAATTCATCATTATTTTCTTGATCAAAACTAATACTCATCATATCATCTTGAATTAAAGACATGGAATGAATGGACACATCATCATTCGAGAAATCTGTTGTGATGAATTCTTCTGATTTTTTATTATCATAGTTATTATTATTTTGATTATTTGGTGAGTAAGAATCTCTAAACCCGCTATCACTACTACTACTATAACTTAGATATTGGTCATGAGAATTTACTTGTTTATCATTTGCAATTATTATTTTCCTTTTGATTTTGTCACTCTTCTTTATAGGAGGTTGATGAATGGATAAAATCTGTTGCTTTTGAACTGATTTTAATGAGTTGAAATAAATCCAAATGACAGTTGCGACATATAAAACATACACTATGAAATAATAGAAAATAATAATAGAAAATAATATCAAAATTACAATAAGCGTTAAAGTGTATTTTCGTTATTATTGTTATGGCTAGATCCTACCTATTGCCATTAGAAATGCTTCTATACTTGATATTCTTTTGTCTTGAATTGATAATAAAAATAATAAGAGACCACATAAATAGAATCCACTCTATCATTATCATATAATAACATTATTAGAAAGAAGAATTAAGAACATTTAAAAAATTCAGTGACAAATGGACTGACTACCTCTCTCAAAATCGGGTATAGTTGAAGTTCTACATCCTCATATGTAGTTGACGCAGCATTGATGAAACAAAGTGGAGGAATGAGTCCGAATGCAATCATTCCCGAACCCAAAATAGCTGCAATTGATAAATCAGAAGTATTCTCATAGGCGCTAACACTATTTAAGAAAAGTTCTGGTGCAGCAGATCCAAATGCAACTAATGTAACAGCCGCTACCTCTTCTGGTACCTGTAAGTAGCCAACTCATTGTTAAAATCAGGTTAATAACCGTTAATGATATATATACGCCAATATTATTTATAAATGATTAGTGTATCAAAATGTTGCGGCTGTTTCAGATGTAAAAGATATTAGAATTTAGAATATATGTTATAATGTTAGAATAAAGTGTACCTGGTATTGGATAATGAAAACTTCCACTGCAACAACAAGATAATTATCACATATAAAGCATAATATATTGAATGTATAAATTAGCCCAACAAAATCCACGATCGGAAGCAATATTGATTCAATCATTTGTTATTTGCATTAACAACAGTTTCATATTATTAATGTTCGACTTGAGACTTGAGAGTTAGGTCTACAATCTAATATGATGCTTTTCTCGGCGTTTTAATTTATTGTTTGGAAGACTCGAATTGCTTTTTAATTTTCCTTAAAGAAAGCTTTACTTTTTACTTTTTTTAATTTTTAAACTTAACTTAATTTTTTGTTGAAAGTTGTGATGAATGAAATGGATGGATTAAAACCGTTTTTTTAATAAAAATAAACTAAAGACATAGTCTACTTAAATATATCTGAAAGGGTGGAAGTTCAAGTTCTGACTCAACATTACTAATTTTTAAGTAACAGCAAATGTGTCAGCATTTGGATTCTTTAAACGTCACATCAGCACCGGTACCCCCCTTTATCAAAACCACCACACAAAATCAGAATCGAACAACCATTGATTTTCACCATTTATTTTCCAAGATCAATACTATATTTCTAAAATAATATAAAGATGTTTCGCCATACATTTCCTATCGCTAGATCATTATTTATTAATGCATCAAAAAATTCTACAGCCATGAAATTTTTCAGCAGTGAAGCTGGACGAATTTCTGGAACTGTCAAGTTTTTCGATGCCACCAAAGGCTTTGGATTTATTTCCCCAGCGGATGGTTCAAGTGATATTTTTGTTCATCAATCTGAAATTAAATCGAAAGGTTTCCGATCATTAGCAGGTATGATTTAATAGCTGCGATATTCATAACTTGACAAAAGATTTTTTTTTGTTACAAAATTGTTAGGACTCACTCATTTCAATTTAAATCTACTGTATGAGTTGGTAATATAAAATTTCAATAAAATTAATATATTTTTGATCAATTCATCTTGAGATTTTCAATATAAATAAAATAATTTATGAGTTTTCATTTGACATCTTTTTATTTCAATCATAGATGGAGAAGCTGTTGAATTCACTCCGCAAATGAATGAGGAAAAAGGAAAACTTTATGCAACTAGTGTAACTGGACCAAATGGTGATTTTGTGCAGGGTACTCCAGGTGGTAGTAGAGAAGGTGGTGGTGACAGAGGAGGATTCAGTCGTGGTGGTGGACGCGGTGGTGGAGGTGGTGGAGACAGAAGAAGAGGAAATAATGAATCAAGAGACAGAAATTATGATTATTAAATATATTACTTTGAAGAGATAAATTAATTCGCCAAAATAATGGAAACTATTATGTACCTGTGTAATAACTCTTCCATAAGAAATATTCAAATTTTGATTTTGCGGTTGATTGTCACAGACTCAATAAGAATAATATCACATATTCTCTTACACTTCTTTTACTGACATTAATTCTTTCATGAAAATATAAATGTAATTTTAAAACTGAGATATAGTTGATTTTGAAAATATGTTTTTTGTAAAAAAAGCTTCACTAAAAATTCAAAATTATATACATTTAAATATTTACAATTCATAAAAATATTCATATGATGCTATTGAGGCTGATGCTTTATTACAACCTCAAATTATCATCACCTTCTTCAAAATCGGAGCTTGAATTCAGATCATAGTTATTACCATGATTACTGGAACCAGCAACTAAATTATTCCTAAACTGTTCCAACATATTGAGTCTGTCTTTGTCTTTTGAATCAAATGATATGTCTTCTGTTGTATCATCAGAAAATAAATCATCCAAGTCAGTATCACTCATTTTACTTTCAATCATTTTTTTAAATTCCATTTCTTCATCGTCCAATCCGTGGTTAACTTTATTGTACATATAACCATACTTTGTATATTGCTTTGCTGCATTATTTCTATACCTCCGTATTGCATATACCATCGCAATTATTACCACTATGACTGAAAAAGGTATCACTGTTCCCATTAGTATTGCAGCAGAACTTTTACTCAGCTTCATCAAAATCCGTTGATGTTAAATTATAATACCAGGAATAGTTATAAAAAATAATATGCTTTAAGAAAAGATCAATCACCCTAAAGTCATAAATTCATGTGGTTTTTGAACAAACCGTATTGTTCCGTCTTAATTATTGTTTTAATTATTTTAATTATAGTAAAAATGCTGTTACCACAGTACTTTAATTCAAATAAAGCTTAGACAAAGTATTACCGGTAAGTTATTTAATTTGTCTTCAACAAATTTTATCTATGATTGAATTATGCTTAACTCTTTTGATTGGACAGTAGATAGTTAAAGAGTCGTCTTCAAATAATCAATACATAGTACGGTAAAAAGTTTTATGATTAATTTTGCTCGAGCCCTCTCCTGTTTTTCGCAGCAGTATATATTTTTTAATATTTTGATATTTTGATATAATATTTTGGAATTATAATAATTAACATCTTCTTATATGCGACATCCGTAAAGGATAACAAATTCAAAATAAAAATATTTTTCAAGCGTTATCTTAACTTTTATTTGAAGAAGAAAACTCTTTAACTGTGTTCTTGTACAAAAAATCAAACGCATAGTCGATTATTTTCATTTACCTTTAGTACTCAAGAATGAGTCGTTCAGCATCCAATTCAAATGCCACAAAAAAGTTGGTGATTAAGCCATTCAAAGTTCAACCAAAAATTCCTGAAAACTTCGGACTAGATACTTGGGATAAATTGAAATCAGCTTTGGATGCTATATACTCGAAAAGCTCTTCATTCATGAGCAAAGAAGAACTTTATCATGTCAGTAGTATATACTATATACCATCGTTAGTTTGATTATAAAGTATTAACATTTTCTTCAGCTCGCATATAATTATTATAATTATTTTAATTAAAGCACTATTCCATTATTATATGCTGAATTGTATTGGTGTTGATGTAGGCTGTTGAAGATGCATGTGTACACAAGTTAGCTTCCAAAATATATAGTTTACTAGTCGCAGAATGTGAAACAAATATTTCACGTAGTGTTGATTCATTATTAAATCAGGTATAATGCACGTTATAATCGGAGTTTATATTACTATTAGATTGACAGTAAAACTATATTTTACTTTTCTATAATCTGTAATGTAATATAAAAAATATTATGTAGTATGTAATGCTCCAGTTTAAAAAATCCAAAATGACTGAAAGCATTCAATCGAATTATTAGGATAATGAGGATGTTAATTATGATTGCTTGTTACACCATTATGATCCTGTAGACATCTTAATAATAAGATACACGATAGCACCTTTTATTTAATTTATTTTATATTATTATTTGTAATATGAAATTATACATGATATTATTTTAATAATATCTATTACAATATTATTTATTTTATATAATTTACAATTTGATTGATTATTATTTTTATACTTTATACTTCTAATAGACTTGTGACCATAAAATATTTCTTGGATTAGTTGATCAAATATGGAAAGATCATTGTGAACAAATAAATACCATTCGAAATATATTTCTTTATCTTGATAGGTACAATATCACATCATTCGATTTTATTTTATATTTTATTTATTTTATTCGATTTTCAACTTCATTTTTATTTAAATTATATTATTAAAATTAATTTTGTATGGAAGCAATTTCATCATTATAATAAAGCAAAATTTAAGGAAACAGATTTAAATTTTTTTCATTCCATTCATTTACCAAAAGTATTAACTTATGATTTCTATGATAATATTATCTAATCAATGCAGTGTGGTTTTTATTATAATATTTCAATACCATCTTAAACATGATATATAATATGCTATTTCATATAAAGAATCATTTAAAAAAAATTATGCTTGTTTTTTTCTTATAAATTTTGCTTTGTTTTTATGATGTGTTGTAATATGATAATGGAATATTATATTTAGGAGTTACGCCTTACAAAATCAAGGAGTATTGCAAATATGGGATATGGGTAAAGATATTTTCAAAAAGAGATTAGAATCTCATAATGATATTCAAGCTAAAATAATATCAGGATTATTATATAGTGTTGAGAATTACAGGTGAAATACTTTAATTATTCTATATTTTTAAAATAATAGAGTATGTTCAATAAAAGTTAAAGTAACGATGATGATCGTAACTCGAATCATATATCCTTCAAAACTGGTATCGTAAATCTTACTGCATCGTTATTAGTTATGATAGTTTGAGAGAGGAATAGTCAAAAATAATTGTTTGTACGATGAAATATGCAATGGTTTAGGTAGATATCAGATATTAATGCTATTAATAACAATGATGATAATATAATTCTTCCGTTCTAAACTTAATCAATTGCATAAGTTGTTACGTTCTCCAGATGACATCATAATTTTAATTAATTAGAACAGAAAATCTTATCAAAACTTTTCAAAAATTCTTAATTTAAATATTTGTTATTGTTAGATTATTGTTTATTAATTAATTTTTTATTTTTAAATTAATTTATTATTATAGACAAGGAGTTTCATATGATATTGATGTGATTGGTCGCATAACAAAAATGTTAATAACACTTGAATTATATTCTGATCGATTTGAACAACCTTTTTTAATCGATTCAAGACGTTTCTTCACAACAGAAGGAACAAATCTAATTAATTCATATGATTTACCTAATTTCATATTATTAGTTGATAAAAGGTTACAAGAAGCATCTGAAATGAGTGTAAAATATTTAGATTCAACAACTAAAAAACCATTATTTGATATAATTGATAAGTGTTTATTATTACCACATGTTCAACAATTAATTGAAAAAGGATTCTCACAATTAATCGAAGAAGATCGATTAGATGATTTGAAGAAAATGTTTGTATTATATGAAAGAGTTCAATCCTTGGATTTGTTGAAATCATCATGGGGATTATATATAAAGTAATGTTTTATAAAATTATGAAAATAATTATCAATTTTGATTTATTATTATTATTATTATTATTATTATTATTATTATTATTATTATTATTATTATATATCTTTATTTTATGGCTGATAAGTTTGATCAAGAAGATGAAACATGCAATTATCTTTTTAAACATAATAATAATATAATTATAATAATATCATTTTTATTATTACTAAAAATAATAATATCTTTCAATGATTTAATGAAAAATAATAATAAACTACTATAATGCATATGAACCTACAGTAAAATTATTACTATTAATATTTAACATAAATTATGTACATATTTTTCAAATATTATTTGTTAATTTTTGATAATAACTATTTTTAATTGAAACTATCTTTTTTACAGACAACAGGGTGAAGCATTGGTTAATAATAATAAACAGCAAATGAGTTTTGTTGAAGATGTCCTAAAGTTTGAGGTATTATAATTATTCTATAATATCAATTACAGAATCACACGTTCATTATTATTAGATCTTAATTAATATTTATTAATTATTACTATTATTATAGAACAAACTTGATAATATTCTCAAGATTTCTTTCTATAATCACGTAAGTAAATCAATGCATCTTTTAACCGTCATTAATTAAGTTATTATATTATTTGCATTATAACATTACTCATAATAAAAATTATTATTATTATTTAAATTATTATTATTATTATCATTTCATTCACAACCTACAAGGTCAGCTCACTGATGATGGTTAATTTTCTTATTATTTATATTATTACACAAATCA
>VKHH01007542.1:0-10222 GCA_015144975.1 Epipyxis sp. PR26KG | reverse complement strand
TGATAGGCTTGATTTGCTTCAGGATGAGTGTCCTTGACTGAACTAGCTTGGGTGCGAGAGAATGCATTAGGCAGAGAAATTAAAATAGCGACATTTTCTAATGACGAATTATCATATATTCACTTCACAATCAAGTAATATTCTTGTTGAATGAAGAAAACAACTACCAATTAAAAATAAAATCACAATTTAAAACCGACATCATTGAGATTAATTGAAATTCAATTGGAAATTGAGATAGATTATGATCGTTATATGGCAATGTTGTAGGATATCTACATACTAATTTCTAAAATCAATATTCGACTGACACTGATTCAAATTAAGCTTGAGCTCTTTATATTTTGAGACAATATCATATAATTTTAACTCTTTTTCACCAAAAATAATTTACCAACTAACATTCTTGCCATGCTGCATAATCAACCAAACCCTTTCCGCATTATTGATAATTAAATCTTTTACGAAGCTCCATCATTATCCTATTGCGAAACATAGAATTTCATTAATTAAACAAAACCAATAATCATATTCTCGACATAAGAAATAGAAATCTTGGAAATATCAATTACAGTTTTGAAAAATTCCGAATATTTGTTAGCTTCAGTAAGTTATAAAGGTCATATTATACTGAATCATTAGCCAAATCAGTTATCATATCTACAGCGATAATTTCATGTTAAATATCATAATGATAAATAATCAACATTTATATCTAGTCAGAGTTTTAATCATATAACTTTAGATGGAGTGAATGAATGAATGAACAATTGCAATCTAATCACAATAAAATAACAATTTTATAATAAAAACTGAAAATTCTTATCATAATTAACATAAATCATTACTTATGAGACATATACTCATAAGCTTAACCTACATATATTTCTCGCAGTATTATTTCAGAGCATATCAAAATTAATACTTTGAAAAGAGATGTTGGACCAGCCGATTAGCCGATGAAAACTATGATAAAATATACATTTGAATAATAATTACAAATAACAGATTATAATATATTACTATGGTATGATATTACTTCATTAAGTTATAAATCATTACATAAATATTAATCGTCACCATCACGGATTGGTAAATCGTGATTCTTATGAGACAATCTTCCTTTGCAATGTTTGAAAAAGTGCAAAAAATACTCGACTCCCACTCATAAAGTATTTGGTCAGACAGGAAGAAGGAATAAATCGATTGTCTTCATTTTAATAAACGACTGATATGCGATATAATTTGTTATCTATTACATGTTTTAAATGATGAGATTCATTTAAAAATGTCACGTCATACAATACGGAATAAGTAATGATGTATGATAACTTTCATAAATAACCGCAACATGAACAACAACAGAGAAGAAACATTTTATGTTATTATTTTTGATTATATCATTGTAATGCTGTGTTAATAATCTTACAGCGAAAAAGAGTTATCATATCTACAGCGATAATTTCATGTTAAATATCATAATGATAAATAATCAATAATTTTATCTAGTCAGAGTTTTAATCATATAACTTTCAACGAATAAGTTACTATTATTGAGATTAGAATAATTGAAATGGAGAAGATGATTACATTTGTTAAACCTACTTTTATTCTGATGAGTAGAAATAAGATCCACCAGTTCTCTAGATAGATCAAAATACCATTTCAGTAACATTCGTTAAGAACACTTATTATTTTTATGTGTCAAAGCACATCTAAACCGAATACTGATCTACCAAGAGGAGTAACCTCATTTAAAGCACCTGACTCTTCTAAACAACGAGTCAATAAACAAGCCCGACGATGCAATCTTTCATCCACATTAGATGCCATATTTATTGATTGATCATAAGCAGACATAGCATGACATGTTTGACTGCGAGAAAAAGCTTTAACGTATTGAGCCATTCGACATTTCGTTGAATTATTTGGAGCTGTGCCATGAGCTACAGTTTGATCCCATATTAACACAGAACCCTATGATTTGAAAGAATAAATCAGTTTAACGAATCTTATAAGATAATAGAAGATTCTCACCTCTCTCATCGTTATTCGCTGTGCGGCTTGTAATAGAGTTTCCTCAATGTTAGCAGGCATTGTTACCCATGGAAGCTTTTTTCTGATTGAGGCATTTTCTTTGTTCCAAGTTGATATATTATTATGGAAACCAGGCACAATCAAGGTACCACCATCTTCCTCACGGTTATCCAAAAAATTAAGGACACATTGAACATGCCTTTAATTACAAATCAAATGATAAATGTTTAAGCTAAATTGGCCAAGAAAATATTAATAATTTCACCTTCCCATACTTTTCACAACAAGATTATTTTCTTTAATGAAGTCCTGTATGAAAAACCATTAATTAAAATAATAAAATAATAATTAAAAAAGTAATTTCACTTGAGATTCGTTGTATCCAATCGATTTTGCTCCAATGATAACATCCGGTGATGATTCTTCCCACCACCATGGGTTGAGATCTAAGTGGATATTCGGTTTGCCTAGATAGAATTCAAAAGAATTGAGCATAAACTTGAATGATAAGTTAGTATAAGTACCTGTAATAAATTTATTTCCTTCAATATTTGGATCGTCAAACTTAGTTGCTCTGTAAATTGTAAACCGATCATGACTCACCATGATATCATTCTTTTCAACACCAATCAAAAATGCTAATATGTGAAGAAGAGTTTCGTTTTGCCTTCATATACAGTACATACACCAATAATTAACATGGGCATAAATCAACCAATGAGGCAGAAGGATATTGTACCTGTTACGAACAAGGCATGGATGAAAAGATGGGCCGCGACTGGATAAACCATATTTTCCTAAGTAAGTTATATTGTTATATTACATGCTGTTATCTCGATTTTATTTTATTCTTTTTGCTAACTTAAACAATATTCAATGCTTATACTTATTACTTCTGTATTACTTACTCAATATTCAATATTTATCAGATACCTGTTGATTTGTAAGTATCCCATGTCACAGGATCGTTTCGATCAAAGCTAACACAAGAAGACTCAATTATTTCCCACATTCCATTACGAGCTTCCAAGCATTCATGATAATTAAACACATCGTGAAACACGACAAATCCATAGCGACTAAAGAAATTTAATACAGATTCTTTTAGATAGTTTGAAGAGTGAAATGAGTGAGTGTAGCCATCCTCGTCTACTGGAACAGATTCGTTATAATCGTTCATTTCAAGTTAATCTAATATTGAAAATAAGCGTGAAATAAGAATCATTCCTTGGATTATATATTGAATTAAATTAACCAGTGATTTCCTGGATTTAATTTTTTAAAGTTATTGTGTTTATTTGTAAACTTTAAACCATTAATATTGTTTATTAATTAATAGACAATTGAACCATAATATATTACCAACCATATATACAAAAATTCAATACTTAAGTAAAATAATATAACATAATATTATTTAATAAAAATATACTTAAATATACAATTTCATTAAGTAAGTTACCGGTAATAGCAAAAATTCCAGTACCGGTAATTCCAATTACCAATAATATGTTATTTTCTATAGAAAAATCATGAAGAATTGGTGAATGATTAAGCATTCAATAGGTTCATTGATTATCATCCAGATATAATATAATGAAACCTGATAACTGATAAGAGATCTAGACTGTTAACTGTAACTACAGTAAGATGAATCTGTCTCTTCATCTCTTGTGTTTGTTAACATTTCAAACTTACGTGTTAATAATATTGTTACAATACTATAGATTTTTACTGATTTCATATTCTATTTCCGGAAACTTTGTGAATATGCCAATTCATCATATTTTCAAAGAAACATTATTATTTGATAACAAAACATCAAGAATCGAAAGTTCTGTTTCTAAGAATGATACCGAACTCGCTTATGACTTGAATGATGTTATAGCTTCGGAAAAAATAATGGAAAAATATTTAAGCTCAAATTCGTTAGAGCAGGTTGCAATAGACCATAATATTGTTATTGAAAGAATGGTTGATGAAAACGATACTTCAAGAAATGTTGAGGATACTTCCAGTATTATTTATGTAAATAATACTCACACGGAAGAGGAAACTCGTAATGATATTATTTATGATATAGGGAAGGATATTACATCTGAAAACTTGTTGGATAATACCTTGTTGGTGCATTCAAATGGAAATAATCAAAATCAAAAGAGTGGTCAAGAAGGTGATTTTGATACAAGTGTCGATTTACTGGAGCATAATGTAAATGTTAATACTGAAGAAATCAATAATATTGAGAATATCAATTTTAACCCTAATAAAAATGTAATTATTAATGAGATCAATGTTAATATTGATACCGATTATGATGTTGTTTCAACTAAAAATAGAAATGATCAAATTTTCGAAGAAAATATAGATTTTCATGGTGGAAGAAGTAAAGATCAAGATAATCTTGATACAACTCACCCAAGTAATAAACTGAATGAAGAAACTTTAGAAGGAAATGGAATTGGTGATTCCAGCGATTCGATTGAAATTACATTTAATGATAATGACAAAGAAATTATCCATAATAATATTGATTCCTCCATTACAAATGAAGAGAATAATAATTATAATAATAATCATGAAAATTTAGATAGTAATTTTGTTAATAATAATATTATTGATAGTAATAATAATAATGGTGATAATTCTGTTGGGGTCAAACTAACCAATTATATAGAAAATGTCAATGAAAATGATGATCATCATAATGAAATCTATAATTCTTTTGATGGTAATGAAGAGAGCCTAAATGTTGGCAATAAACAAGATATTGTTTCTCAATCATACGAAAGAATATAATAATAATTGATTGTAAAAGTGTAATCTAATCTTCTAATCAAATTTTAGCAATAGTGCCATATTTTATAATAGTGTGTGCTATGGCATCATATATCATATGAATTTATGCAGTTGAAAAGCTATTGGTAATATTTTAATCAAAGTATATTTTACTAGTATTGACTTTATTCAAACGTCAAATAATCATTGAATAAATGAATTAAATTAAATGAGTTATATTATATTATATTATAAATTTTAGGATTCATATTCTTCTGTGTGATAAACTATAATTAAATTCTAAATGTGATGAATTTTAAGTATTTTGATAGAATATTACAGTTAAATATTAACAGGTTAAATCAAAATATGAATAAATAGTAATGAATAGGAATTAAAAACTCTTTGTTGGTTCAAAGTAGGTTAATATACCTTCGAGTAGCTGGATTTTTTATTTCTGCACTGTGTTTTTGGATTGACTTGGTCAATGACGCTTATAAATTTACTGAAATTTGATTTCTAAAATAACTGAGCACTGCTGATTAAATTGAACATTAATTGATTAATTAATTCATCGAGCAAATTAGATTAGAGTAATAATAGGAATATCGCATTGCATCTTGTTTGATCGAGGAAGAAAGCGCAGAACTTAAGAGGGCTCTTTTATGTTCCTCTTGGTTTTCATAATTCATCCATTTGTCTTTTTTTAAGTGTTTTGATTTGCTCAATTAATTCCTAGTAATTTATTCATTCATTTGTAGCTTTTTCCTCTTGTTTAGTTCAACTGTTTTGACTGAGCTACTTCATTCATTCATTCATTTAACACGGCCAACAATAAAAAATAAAGACCAAAGTTAGTATTAATTATAAGAATATTGTAAAGATCAGCTTGGTTGAAATGTCGGGATTGTTTGGAAAATTATTGTCTTGGTTGGCTAATGATGTAATTGTTCACACACTTGCAAATAATCGAAGGTGAGATAAAACATTAAATAAGGATTAAGGATCTAAGCATTCTTTGTTAGGATGCTTTATTTTATGGATATATTTGTTCTCATTTCAATAATTATATAAGAAATTGGAATTGGGATATTTGACTTGTAGTACATATAACATATACTGAACAACCACCATAATAAATTTGTAAAATTAGTTGAATGTTGAATGGGAAGTTCAATTAAGATATCCGTTGTTCTTACTAATTTCAAAGTTCTAAATAGTTTGATGATATAAAATTTAAATGATTTCATATGGTATTTATTATTATGGATCAATCGATCAATTTAAACTTAAACCATTCTTTACAAAAAAAATCTTTGTTATTTATTAGTAACATTCCTATACAATATTTCATTTAATAATTTTTTTATTGATAATTGTTTATTCTATATATACTGTAGGTTTCAACAATTTGCACTGAAAATTGATACAACTTTAACCAAAAACAAAGAAATTTTGAAAAGTAATGGTGAAAAGCTATTAAAAGAAAATGCAACAATACTAAATAAAACAATTGAAAACAAATTTCAATTTAATCTAATAAAATTTTTCCAATCATTTAAAAATGAATTGCAAAATGAATTCAAAACTATTAATAATTCGAATTCAAAAACAAAAAAATAATGATAATAATTTTATCTCATGTATACGTATATAATAACATCTTAGGACTTAGGATCTTAGGTATATTTTTTGTAGTTTTAATTAAGCTAATAATTTTATATAAATTTGTATTCCCCCCACAAAAGAATAAACACTTTTTTTTAAAATTAATAGAAACAGAATTTCAAAATAATAAACAAATACATTAGCTATTTCATTTTTCATTGAACATTCCAATTTATTGATATTTATATGATATTGTTATTATCAATAAAAATTCTGAGTGATTGGAAGATAAAGCTTATATTCGCAGTCATATACTTCGCGTCAGAAAAACGAACGCGTAACTAAAATACGAATAAGGAATAAATGATATGTTTCAAAATAAAAAACCATAAAAGTTTTTCATCATCCGATATCATTAAACCAATGATTGGTAGCACTAACTATTTCTTACTGGCTATATAGAGGAAATGATATATATATTATAATTATCAATTCATTTTGTATTTTTTGATTCCAAAATTTGAAATAATTATACGACTCCAACCATTCTAATATGGGCAGAGATAGAAAAAAAAATTAAATACATCCAAAGCCACTATCTGAGCAATCTGCTTCAGGTATCATTGGGTATCATTTGGCATGAAACACATTCCACATCACACAAATCACACAAGTTGATTTATTTGATGATTTCGAGACTAAACAAATAAAAATACATATTTTGAAACAAAAACACGCTAGAACGTAAATAATTTGAACTTCTGATTAGTTTGTCACCACACCACTCCTATTCCATTTACCATTTAGATTCGAGACTCATTCTCGTCTAAATTCTTTAAATTCCAGTACGTATCATAGAAGGCTTGTAAAGTGAATGGTTTTGGCATGAAAGCATCGAATCCAGCCAAGAACGCTTGTTCCATAGTATCATCTGCAGAGTTGGCAGAGCATCCAATAATTAATAAACGGTTGCGTTGTTGTTCAACGTCGATTGGTTTATTAGTTCCAAACATGGATGCAGAAGATAATATCGCTGGTAATTTAACTGATGTTTTCCGTTCACTATAATCAATACTGCTTCTTCTAATGAAGCTTTTCCCCATTTTGATACATGCAGTGTCGATAAGGCTTGTTCTAGCCAAACCATCATTTATTAAGGGTTGTGATTCATGTAAACTCCTAGTCTTGCCCGATTGAAATGTGGAATAAGATGTTCCACTCTTCGTAGAAACATCATAAATAGTCACAGAATCTATGATCGAAGAATTCCTCTTCACATGTTTCTCTAAAAACACACTTTCTTCTGATCGATAACGACTCACAGCTTCTAATCCATCCATTATTGGCATTTGTAAATCCATCAGAACGACATCAAACAATGTCGAATTGACCGCGTTGATGGGAAAGACAGGACGTAGCGTTTGACGAAGAATATCCAATGCATCAGATCCATTCTCAGCTGTAGTTATTTTATGTCCTTGTCGATTCAACATCATTGAAGTCATTTTCAAAATAGTCATCGAATCATCAACAATAAGAATATTTAATGGAATAACATTTAATGGCTTTTGAGGATGAACATTACTTGAAATGTCAGTATTACTACTTGCAACAGTGATGCCTTCGATTGTACTTATACTGTCATTATAGAGTTTGGTTGTAACAAAGCTTTTCCTTTCATTTTTATGAATAACATAAGGAATGGAGAACCAGAACAATGACCCCTCCGTGCCATCTCTTCTTTTGGATACACCATATGAACCGTTTAAAGCCTCTATTCGTTTGGCTAAACTAAACAATCCTAATCCAGTGCCTCCTGTCAATCTTTGAGTTTGTCGGAAAGGCTTAAAGAGACTCTCTAATATTTCATCGGAAAGAAATATACCAGTATCTTCCACTTCCACTCTGAGCTGCATTTCATCGCTTAAATTTAAATCATTTGTTTCAATAATAGATGAGTCTTCTGTGGGGATAATTTTACGGGAATTATTCTTGGTTAAGTTAATGTACGAAGGATTATTATGTGTGACATCAATCATGCGATTATCAATTAAGTTCACATCATCATTATTATCTGACAACAAGACACGAACATCCACTATTCCTCTCGTAGAATACTTTACAGCATTGGAAATCAAACAGAGAGCATTTTCTTGAAACCATTGCTTATCAGTTTGTAATAGAGGACAAATTGAGCCAGAAATTGGTTCCAAATGAACATTAACTTTTGATTGCAAATCTTTCATACAGTTAATGGCGAAATCGATGCATTCTTTGATATTTGTGGCTTCTAAACGAGGGATTAGAGCAAATCCTTCACTTGCCTTGGTAAAATCCATGCATCGATTAATTGTCATTAACATTAAATTTGTAATATTTTTCAAGTTATCTGTTGTTCGGACGACAGTGGTCAGTTGCTCTGCATGATAGTTATGATGCCCATAATGCTCAGATTGATCAATTGCATGAGAATCTCCGTTCACTTCTGCAACTACTGTTGTTATCATTTCCAATCCACTCAAAAATGCACTCAATGGCTGTAAAACATTTCAAAATAGTTTATCAATTATTCAGTTTAAGTTAGTAGCTATTGTCAGAAATATTGTAAACTTGCTTACCGTTTTTAAGTCATGAGCAAGGTTTCCAATCAAATGTCTCACTTCTTTTTCACTGTTTATACGATTTGATTCTATTTGAAGTTGCAATTCATATGCTTCTATCACATTTCTGTTACATCGTTGATGTTGATCAACCACTGCTATGAGAGATAAGATCGACAAAGGTACGAATATTATAAAAGACCAAAGAGTTGAGTAAGCTGAAGCAGCTAATATTGAAACAATTACAGAAACGAAACTAATGACCCATGCAGTCAATGCAACACTCCAATGAACATTGTTTGATATTACTGATAAAATAATTGGAAGCATCAAAGCAATAACCATAGAGTCTTCTGGGTATGCACCGTGATTGTCTGACAGGCACGAAAAACTACTATGAATTGGAACAAGACTATGGTTATTGTAACTTTCGACACAACGACCACTTTGGACACGAAATATCAAAGTTATTCCATAAGCTGCACAACAACAAATTATCCATCCAGCCATAAGAAAAGTTTCCCGTCGTGTCCTACTTTTCCAAGCATGATACATTGTTAGGACAAATATTACATGTAATAGTCCATAAAAAAGGAGCGCAAATACCATGAGCGGATTTTGATTTGAGAAATTTTTGAATTGTTCATTGGCAATCATATCATAAATGCAAGTGGCAACTATAAGACTTATTATGAGTTGAGTGATAGGATAAAGAATTAGAAATGTCATATATCGACTTCTTTTGGAGAAACTGATTCTATTTGAGTCAGAAGACATATTTTTCGTGTTAGAGTAATGTAGATATTGCTTGAAATTGAGTAACATGTCCGTACTACATACTACATACTACATACTACGTACTGCATATATATGCTTCTTAAAAGAAAATAGTATTCCAATTACCGAATTTTGATGTTATTCAAACACTAATACAGAGCATAACTTACAGTATAATAATAAGCAGCCATCATCCCATATAAAACTGAAAAAAAGTTAATAACTTAATATGGCAAAATTAAACCCAGCACAATTTTTTTTGGATATAACGAATATATTAATCTATTGGTTCTTTTTTGGTTTTCTAAATTGTTGTTGGTTAAATCTAATAACTTATTATCTTCGTTGTGAATGAATGAATTAATAAAAATTAACGGAGCAAATCAAAAAGGTGCAACTAGACAAGAGGAAAAAGCTACAAA